>JAZHYW010042234.1:15000-22500 GCA_037355805.1 Ixodes ricinus | reverse complement strand
CAACGCAAGAAAGCATAAACATGCGTGCTGCCCACGATCCGACACAGTCAAAACGAGGTAGAAAACAAATTCTCCTCTCTTGATATATGATCCGACCCTCACACAGACGAAGCCACGGGAAGGCCCGAGGCCGCAATGTGCGTTCAAAGAGTAAGTGCTCAGTGTGTCCTGCAATTCACACCAAGTCTCGCAGCTGGCTGCGTTCTTCATCGACCCGAGAACCGAGTGATCCACCGCTTAGAGTCGTGTAAGTTTTGGTTTTTCAATCAGTACGAACAAAACACAAGTTTTCCTGCGCCCGGCACATCCCGTGCCATCTCGAAAGCGCAAGAAATACAAGCCTCCTCTCAAACGCCTCTCGTTTATTTCAAAAAAACAACGAGGGCGATCCTCGAGAAGAGAAAAATGGGGGCGATGCGCCTTTTGTAACCCACGGATTGTCCCGGTGCACTTGAATCTCCTCACAATCGAGGCAGCAGAGGCTCCCGCTGGGCGCATCATTGAAAGGAACGGAGGCCCACCCAAAGAAAAAGGCACATCCGAACCACAGTTTGGTTGGGTTTGTTGCCGTCCCGACGGCATCCAAGCTTGGTCGGGTCGGCGCCAGATAATTTGAACATCCAGTCGTCCATCCCCGTACAAGAGGAAGAACAAATAAGATGCAAAAGATCCGGTAATGATCCTTCCGCAGGTTCACCTACGGAAACCTTGTTACGACTTTTACTTCCTCTAAATGATCAAGTTTGGTCATCTTTCCAACACACCGGCGCAACCGAAAGGCCGCTCCGGGTATCGGTCCGAAGACCTCACTAAATCATTCAATCGGTAGTAGCGACGGGCGGTGTGTACAAAGGGCAGGGACGTAATCAACGCGAGCTTATGACTCGCGCTTACTGGGAATTCCTCGTTCAAGGGGAACAATTGCAAGCCCCTATCCCAATCACGAAGGAGGTTCCACGGGTTACCCAGTCTTTACAGACAGGGATAAAAACACGCTGCTTCCTTCAGTGTAGCGCGCGTGCGGCCCCGGACATCTAAGGGCATCACAGACCTGTTATTGCTCTGTTTCGTGCGGCTAGGAGCCGCTTGTCCCTCTAAGAAGGGTGCAAGGTGCAGAGAACCACGCACCTATTTAATAGGCTAGAGTCTCGTTCGTTATCGGAATTAACCAGACAAATCGCTCCACCAACTAAGAACGGCCATGCACCACCATCCACCGAATCAAGAAAGAGCTCTCAATCTGTCAATCCTCCCAGTGTCCGGGCCGGGTAAGTTTTCCCGTGTTGAGTCAAATTAAGCCGCAGGCTCCACTCCTGGTGGTGCCCTTCCGTCAATTCCTTTAAGTTTCAGCTTTGCAACCATACTTCCCCCGGAACCCAAATACTTTGGTTTCCCGGAAGCTGCCCGCCGAGTCATTTGAGTAACTCAGGCGGATCGCTGGTTGGCATCGTTTATGGTTAGAACTAGGGCGGTATCTGATCGCCTTCGAACCTCTAACTTTCGTTCTTGATCAATGAAAACATTCTTGGCAAATGCTTTCGCAGTAGTTCGTCTTGCGACGGTCCAAGAATTTCACCTCTAGCGCCGCAATACGAATGCCCCCGTCTGTCCCTCTTAATCATTATCCTGTATTCCAAAAACCAACAGAACAGAAACAGGATCTTGTTCTATTATTCCATGCACTGTTATTCAGGCGAATCGCCTGCGTTGAGCACTCTAATTTTTTCAAAGTAAACGCGCCGGTCAAAGCAAGGCACCTGATGAAGGGAACCAAGCCACGACAGGCATGATGTTCAGCACGGGCCGTAACGTGGTGTCCACGCACTTCCCGCCTGTAACTGAGATCCAACTACGAGCTTTTTAACCGCAGCAACTTTAGTATACGCTATTGGAGCTGGAATTACCGCGGCTGCTGGCACCAGACTTGCCCTCCAATGGATCCTCGTTAAAGGATTTAGAGTGTACTCATTTCAATTACGGGGCCTCAAAAGAGTCCCGTATTGTTATTTTTCGTCACTACCTCCCCGTGCCGGGAGTGGGTAATTTGCGCGCCTGCTGCCTTCCTTGGATGTGGTAGCCGTTTCTCAGGCTCCCTCTCCGGAATCGAACCCTGATTCTCCGTTACCCGTAACAACCATGGTAGGCGCATAACCTACCATCGACAGTTGATAAGGCAGACACTTGAAAGAAACGTCGCCGGCTCGTGGCCGTGCGATCAGCACAAAGTTATCCAGAGTCACCACACAAAACGGACCGAAGCCCGATTGATCTTGGTCTAATAAAAGCACCCGTCGCCCCGAGGGGCTTCGGGCTCACTGCATGTATTAGCTCTAGAATTGCCACAGTTATCCAAGTAGGAAGAAACGATCTAAGGAACCATAACTGATTTAATGAGCCATTCGCGGTTTCGCCTTGTTTCGGCATGTACTTAGACATGCATGGCTTAATCTTTGAGACAAGCATATGACTACTGGCAGGATCAACCAGGTAATCTTTTCGTGGCGGGTCGTCCAAAACCCTACCAACGCGCGGACGCGGGGCCACCGTCAGGCGCCCAACAACAACGTGCCGCAACAACGCTTTTTGGGAAGTTTCTTTCTTTCCTTCCAAAAATCGAGAAGAAATAAAAGCACGTTCGAGCGCGCAGCCGGAATATCTCCGACCGAAGTCGGTACCGACGCGGCAAGAAGCGCAAAATTTCTCTCTATCGTAGCAACAGAAAGTCGTACGCCAACGTTCATTGACGACGCCTTCGCAGCGTTGCCGAGCTTTCATTTTTCCCGTCAGGACGCGAGGACGCACCCCGGCCTTCGGTCAGAACGCACTCGTTCGGTTCGGTTAGCGCGGACGCTCCGAAACACCCTCTCGCACTCGTTTTCTTTTATTCAGACACAGGTGCACCCGAGAACCGACCCCAACGGCAGACGCCAGAGATCGCAGGTACCTTGCTGTAACGAGCATGCGGCGGAGGCAGCGGTGCCGACGGCGACGAAAGGCGTCGGCGACGTTGTCAAACGCCGCTCGCACCACTCGACCGCTCGGCGGACCCCACCTCCACATAATAGCACCGATAAGTATGGCGAAGAACCTTCCCCGAGCATTTCCTTCCATTCCTTTGTGGCGTGCGGTTGTCCTCTTGGGCGATTGTCATCGATGTGGCTGTTGATGAATCGTTTACTTTTATTTGTCTCTTCTTGTGAGTGTGTGTCTCTCATTCATTCGTTTGATTCATTCATTCATTCATTCATTCATTCATTAACTCACTCACTCACTCTCACACATATCCGTCGGCCCAAGGAACGCTTATCATGAAGTGAATACGTGTAGTAGTACTAATAGGGCAATGCCGAATGGTTTCCACGCGATGTTCGTGATCGTACAAGAGTTAAATTTATCAAGAAATTCCTCATACACGCCACATTTTCACGATGACATTTCAAAGGTCTAGGCTCACTGACGCGTCTATTTCCGATCTCTGTGTCCTTCGACAGGGCGACTGTCGAGTGCACCTTCCCCTGCTAGCATGATTGTATGTATGTATATATCGCAAATAAACACCTCTCGTGTACTATGCCTGCTTGACGTTCATGGGTTTACTTTCGAACACACCCCTCTTGCGAAATCCGGTGCCAAGTAGACGAATTATACAAGTGGTTCTTCGGTTCCGCGTGTTGAACACTCAAGCTTTCCGACACCTCGTTTGATGCGCTTTGAACTAGGTCACAGCCGAACTATGAGCGCTATTGTACGTGCGATATCCACCGCTTTTAATACGAATACTCGCGGTATCGGGCTTTTTTCTGCCAGGCTTTACAATGCGCAATTTTCTTCCTGTACACCACTGTTCTTTGCTCGCTTTATTCTCTCCCCTATTCGTTTCGTTCGGAAGGGCCCCCCGCTTCGTTTCCCACAAAGTGATCTCGAGGAATCAATGGAGAAAACGCGATTTTCATATATGAGTGTGTTTTTTTAGCGATTAACCGTGTCGATATGCGACAGTGACTTGTTCGCGCTTTCTACTGGGCCACAGCCGAACAATTTACGCAAGTGTACCTCCGACAAGCATCGCTTTCGAACGGAACACTCGACAACTCGCGTGCTTTTCGGGCAAACTTGATAAGACAGGAATTCCTTTCTTTTCGCGCGAACTCTTTGCTCCATTTCTTATTTCTTTTTCGTCTCACTCGGAAGGAACGCCCGCTTGGTTTGCGCTTAAGCACTCTCAAGGAATCAAGTGCAAAGCCCGCAATTTTCAAATATGCGTGTTTTTTGCCGGTTAACCGTGTCGATTTCCCGCACCGGCTTTCTTGCGCTTTCAACTGCGCGAGAGCCAATTTGCCCTATAGTACTTGCCACAAGCAGCGCTTTGAAATTGAATACTCCAAATCTCGCGTGCTGTACTGGCAAGCTTGATAAGAAGCGATTTTTTTTTTTTTTCGCGCGAATTATTTGTTTAATCTCCCTCTTTCGTTTCAGTGGGAACGAACGCTCGCTTCGTTTCCCACAAAGTACCGACAAGGAATCAAGTGCAAAGCACGCCATTTTAAAATATGCGTGTTTTTTTAGGGGTTAGCCGTGCCGACTTGCGACACGGCCTTTCGTGCGCTTGCGACTGGCCGAGAGCCGAACAATTTAGCCTACTGTACTTGCGACCGGCAGCCCTTTCAAACGGAACACTGGACATGTGGCGTGCTTTTGTCTCAAGCTTAATAAGAAACGAATTCCTTTCTTTCCAAATAAATTCTTTGCTCTATTTATAATCTCCCTCTTCCGTGTCATTGGGAAGGAAGGCCCGCTTCGTTTACCACAAAGTACCGACAAGGAAGCAAGTGCAAAGCCCGCTATTTTAAAATGCGAGTGTTTTTTTAGGGGTTAGCCGTGTCGATTTCTGACACTGGCGTTCTTGCCCTTTGAACTGAGCGAGAGCCTAACAATTTACGCTATTGTACTTGCGACAGCCACCGCTTTCAAACTGAATACTAGAGATGTAGCCCGATTTTCTGTCAAGCTTGATAAGAGACGAATTTCTTTCTTTCCACGCGATTTCTTCGCTCTATTTCTAATCGCCCTCTTTCGTTTCAATTAGGGAGGAACGCCCTCTTATGTGACCGCAAAGCAGTCTCAATTAATCACGTCCAAAGTGCACAATATTAAATTATATAATGTTTCTACCGGTTAACCGCGTCGTAAAGCTAGCTTTCCGACGACGCCTGTGTTACCGAGACTTGAGCAACACGATTGCGTGCGAGCGAAATCAATCTGCCTAAGCTAGCTTCAGAAATTGCTAGAATATCGACATTGAGCAAAGCCAGAGATGCGTGGCTTTCACAGGTCGTGCAAAATTCCTCCAATAAATGCACTATTCCTTTTTTCTTTTTGTAATGAATTACTTATTTATTTCATTATTTTCGTATGTGTGCAGCTAGATATATATATATATATATATATATATATATATATATATATACATACACGTACATATACATGATTACCGCGAAAAATAGGAGGGCGAAAAGACTACATTCGAGTACATTGGAACATTGACACTTTGCACACCCAACGGAGGTCAAATGACAGGTTTTTCTTCCTCTTGCAAGACACTTTATTGCACGGTCGGAAGGAAACAAGTCTGGAATTGTGCGCTCAATAAAGGAAAAAAAGAAATGGAATGCATTTGGAAACCTTCACAGTTCAAGTTAGAGGGCATTTCGAAACTTTGAATTTTTATACAGGTTGTTTTCTTGCAGAGGGGGCGATGCACGTAGTGACATCACCAGAGTGTGGAACCGAAAACCCAAGCGAACCGAAAACCGGAACTGAAAAGTTATTTTTAGCCGAAGCGAAACTTAACCGCCATCTTGGAACAGAACGGAAGAAAATATAACGCTGACCGGTTCAAAGCGGTTCACAACCTATTTGTCTAACGATGAATAGAAGTACAAGTGTGTACGGCAGGGATACCCGAAAACAAAGACTCTAGTGGCCTTTGAGGGGCAGCCGAAAGTCGGCAGCCGCTCCAATTGTCGCAGTATTGTTGAAACTTCCCGAGTTTTTTTTTCTTTTGGCTGGAAAAGAAATGAAATGGATGATTACTGTGAACAAATATTATAACTCTCCAATCGGCAGCCCGAAAACGGAGGATGGAGTCCGTTAGTGCTGATTAAGTAACTAAATAATATATATCGCATCTTTGGAACAGAGCAGGACAGCGTGATCCTGCAAAAGTACATCGTTTGCGAAATCATTCCTGTAAGAAAGGGCGTTTTCGGGGTGCCAATCCCTCGCGCGGTTCCCCACAGACGCTGCAGCATGCAGGAATGACATTTGTTTCTCAATACGTGGGTTGCACTAAGCGCGCAACTTCTGCGGCGTCTCGCAATCATTGCGGCACCCTAATGAAATATTAGAGCGCTCACGACTGATGAACCACGCAGTGGTAAAAATTGAGCCCCGAAACAAGTGCACGTAAAACCAAATATAACTTGAGCAGAACCGAAATCTTCGGTCGTTTTCATTAGTACATTAAACGGTATCCAGTTCACATAACGGCTCGAGGTGGACACTGGAGGACGACACTCGAAAATACGCCATCTGGAGAGTGTAGCATTATTATCCTAAAGAGACAGTGATCTGCGTTGTTTCGAGCTTCGTGCGATGCGATGTCCAAATGTCATTTAAATTTCTACTTCCGATGTCTATGTGTAATTAGGAACATCATTGCGCGCATCTCTACTAGAGAAATAGGGAACATAACAAACCACGTCCTGAACAGTAAGAAATCCGGTGTTCCAAAAACCTTTTTTTCTTTTTTACCAAGGGCGACTTGTTTTGACAGCATCATCTTCTTTTATATGTACGTTTTCTTCTTCAAGTGACCTAGTCCCTTGACAAGCGCCGATGGTCAAGTGGCTGTCCACCTATTTGAACGTCGGACCACCGAAGGTTTAGGACTTGGTTTGCGAAGGTCTGTACTTGTCGAATGTTTCATTTAACTAGACGGGAGTGAAACGTGTTCACGACTATATATTTATTTTTGAGGGGAGGGCCGCGCCACGAACGGACCGGGATTTAGCTCTGGCAAGAAGTAGAGGAAGAAGAGATCGTGGACGTTGGATAATGGAGTGTTGTCAGTCTCAGCCGCACAAGTGGGGGACCGTCCGGCTTTCTCCTGTGGTGCCAGCGGCTTTTGAGAGCAGAGCGAAAATGTGGTTTCGTTTTACCGTGAATTTTGCTGACTTTGGCGCCTATCGATTTAAAAAAAAAAAAAAAAAAGAGGAGCTCAGCGTGCGAAGACAACACCCTGAAGAGAACCTCAAGCAATTCATCTGTGCCTGGGAGAGAAGGTGAACACATGCAAGTCCTGGCATGGGGAAGGACATGGGGTACATGTTGCGATTATGGAAATGTACAAAATGACAGATCTGTGTTTTTGCACCCTTTTACCAAGGAAAAAGTGATGATAATAATAAAAAAATAAAAAAAAAAATAATAGAAAAAATA
>JAZHYW010042234.1:0-5000 GCA_037355805.1 Ixodes ricinus | reverse complement strand
CCAACGTTCATTGACGACGCCTTCGCAGCGTTGCCGAGCTTTCATTTTTCCCGTCAGGACGCGAGGACGCACCCCGGCCTTCGGTCAGAACGCACTCGTTCGGTTCGGTTAGCGCGGACGCTCCGAAACACCCTCTCGCACTCGTTTTCTTTTATTCAGACACAGGTGCACCCGAGAACCGACCCCAACGGCAGACGCCAGAGATCGCAGGTACCTTGCTGTAACGAGCATGCGGCGGAGGCAGCGGTGCCGACGGCGACGAAAGGCGTCGGCGACGTTGTCAAACGCCGCTCGCACCACTCGACCGCTCGGCGGACCCCACCTCCACATAATAGCACCGATAAGTATGGCGAAGAACCTTCCCCGAGCATTTCCTTCCATTCCTTTGTGGCGTGCGGTTGTCCTCTTGGGCGATTGTCATCGATGTGGCTGTTGATGAATCGTTTACTTTTATTTGTCTCTTCTTGTGAGTGTGTGTCTCTCATTCATTCGTTTGATTCATTCATTCATTCATTCATTCATTCATTCACTCACTCACTCACTCTACACATATCCGTCGGCCCAAGGAACGCTTATCATGAAGTGAATACGTGTAGTAGTACTAATAGGGCAATGCCGAATGGTTTCCACGCGATGTTCGTGATCGTACAAGAGTTAAATTTATCAAGAAATTCCTCATACACGCCACATTTTCACGATGACATTTCAAAGGTCTAGGCTCACTGACGCGTCTATTTCCGATCTCTGTGTCCTTCGACAGGGCGACTGTCGAGTGCACCTTCCCCTGCTAGCATGATTGTATGTATGTATATATCGCAAATAAACACCTCTCGTGTACTATGCCTGCTTGACGTTCATGGGTTTACTTTCGAACACACCCCTCTTGCGAAATCCGGTGCCAAGTAGACGAATTATACAAGTGGTTCTTCGGTTCCGCGTGTTGAACACTCAAGCTTTCCGACACCTCGTTTGATGCGCTTTGAACTAGGTCACAGCCGAACTATGAGCGCTATTGTACGTGCGATATCCACCGCTTTTAATACGAATACTCGCGGTATCGGGCTTTTTTCTGCCAGGCTTTACAATGCGCAATTTTCTTCCTGTACACCACTGTTCTTTGCTCGCTTTATTCTCTCCCCTATTCGTTTCGTTCGGAAGGGCCCCCCGCTTCGTTTCCCACAAAGTGATCTCGAGGAATCAATGGAGAAAACGCGATTTTCATATATGAGTGTGTTTTTTTAGCGATTAACCGTGTCGATATGCGACAGTGACTTGTTCGCGCTTTCTACTGGGCCACAGCCGAACAATTTACGCAAGTGTACCTCCGACAAGCATCGCTTTCGAACGGAACACTCGACAACTCGCGTGCTTTTCGGGCAAACTTGATAAGACAGGAATTCCTTTCTTTTCGCGCGAACTCTTTGCTCCATTTCTTATTTCTTTTTCGTCTCACTCGGAAGGAACGCCCGCTTGGTTTGCGCTTAAGCACTCTCAAGGAATCAAGTGCAAAGCCCGCAATTTTCAAATATGCGTGTTTTTTTGCCGGTTAACCGTGTCGATTTCCCGCACCGGCTTTCTTGCGCTTTCAACTGCGCGAGAGCCAATTTGCCCTATAGTACTTGCCACAAGCAGCGCTTTGAAATTGAATACTCCAAATCTCGCGTGCTGTACTGGCAAGCTTGATAAGAAGCGATTTTTTTTTTTTTCGCGCGAATTATTTGTTTAATCTCCCTCTTTCGTTTCAGTGGGAACGAACGCTCGCTTCGTTTCCCACAAAGTACCGACAAGGAATCAAGTGCAAAGCACGCCATTTTAAAATATGCGTGTTTTTTTAGGGGTTAGCCGTGCCGACTTGCGACACGGCCTTTCGTGCGCTTGCGACTGGCCGAGAGCCGAACAATTTAGCCTACTGTACTTGCGACCGGCAGCCCTTTCAAACGGAACACTGGACATGTGGCGTGCTTTTGTCTCAAGCTTAATAAGAAACGAATTCCTTTCTTTCCAAATAAATTCTTTGCTCTATTTATAATCTCCCTCTTCCGTGTCATTGGGAAGGAAGGCCCGCTTCGTTTACCACAAAGTACCGACAAGGAAGCAAGTGCAAAGCCCGCTATTTTAAAATGCGAGTGTTTTTTTAGGGGTTAGCCGTGTCGATTTCTGACACTGGCGTTCTTGCCCTTTGAACTGAGCGAGAGCCTAACAATTTACGCTATTGTACTTGCGACAGCCACCGCTTTCAAACTGAATACTAGAGATGTAGCCCGATTTTCTGTCAAGCTTGATAAGAGACGAATTTCTTTCTTTCCACGCGATTTCTTCGCTCTATTTCTAATCGCCCTCTTTCGTTTCAATTAGGGAGGAACGCCCTCTTATGTGACCGCAAAGCAGTCTCAATTAATCACGTCCAAAGTGCACAATATTAAATTATATAATGTTTCTACCGGTTAACCGCGTCGTAAAGCTAGCTTTCCGACGACGCCTGTGTTACCGAGACTTGAGCAACACGATTGCGTGCGAGCGAAATCAATCTGCCTGAGCTAGCTTCAGAAATTGCTAGAATATCGACATTGAGCAAAGCCAGAGATGCGTGGCTTTCACAGGTCGTGCAAAATTCCTCCAATAAATGCACTATTCCTTTTTTTCTTTTGTAATGAATTACTTATTTATTTCATTATTTTCGTATGTGTGCAGCTAGATATATATATATATATATATATATATATATATATATATACATACACGTACATATACATGATTACCGCGAAAAATAGGAGGGCGAAAAGACTACATTCGAGTACATTGGAACATTGACACTTTGCACACCCAACGGAGGTCAAATGACAGGTTTTTCTTCCTCTTGCAAGACACTTTATTGCACGGTCGGAAGGAAACAAGTCTGGAATTGTGCGCTCAATAAAGGAAAAAAAGAAATGGAATGCATTTGGAAACCTTCACAGTTCAAGTTAGAGGGCATTTCGAAACTTTGAATTTTTATACAGGTTGTTTTCTTGCAGAGGGGGGCGATGCACGTAGTGACATCACCAGAGTGTGGAACCGAAAACCCAAGCGAACCGAAAACCGGAACTGAAAAGTTATTTTTAGCCGAAGCGAAACTTAACCGCCATCTTGGAACAGAACGGAAGAAAATATAACGCTGACCGGTTCAAAGCGGTTCACAACCTATTTGTCTAACGATGAATAGAAGTACAAGTGTGTACGGCAGGGATACCCGAAAACAAAGACTCTAGTGGCCTTTGAGGGGCAGCCGAAAGTCGGCAGCCGCTCCAATTGTCGCAGTATTGTTGAAACTTCCCGAGTTTTTTTTTCTTTTGGCTGGAAAAGAAATGAAATGGATGATTACTGTGAACAAATATTATAACTCTCCAATCGGCAGCCCGAAAACGGAGGATGGAGTCCGTTAGTGCTGATTAAGTAACTAAATAATATATATCGCATCTTTGGAACAGAGCAGGACAGCGTGATCCTGCAAAAGTACATCGTTTGCGAAATCATTCCTGTAAGAAAGGGCGTTTTCGGGGTGCCAATCCCTCGCGCGGTTCCCCACAGACGCTGCAGCATGCAGGAATGACATTTGTTTCTCAATACGTGGGTTGCACTAAGCGCGCAACTTCTGCGGCGTCTCGCAATCATTGCGGCACCCTAATGAAATATTAGAGCGCTCACGACTGATGAACCACGCAGTGGTAAAAATTGAGCCCCGAAACAAGTGCACGTAAAACCAAATATAACTTGAGCAGAACCGAAATCTTCGGTCGTTTTCATTAGTACATTAAACGGTATCCAGTTCACATAACGGCTCGAGGTGGACACTGGAGGACGACACTCGAAAATACGCCATCTGGAGAGTGTAGCATTATTATCCTAAAGAGACAGTGATCTGCGTTGTTTCGAGCTTCGTGCGATGCGATGTCCAAATGTCATTTAAATTTCTACTTCCGATGTCTATGTGTAATTAGGAACATCATTGCGCGCATCTCTACTAGAGAAATAGGGAACATAACAAACCACGTCCTGAACAGTAAGAAATCCGGTGTTCCAAAAACCTTTTTTTCTTTTTTACCAAGGGCGACTTGTTTTGACAGCATCATCTTCTTTTATATGTACGTTTTCTTCTTCAAGTGACCTAGTCCCTTGACAAGCGCCGATGGTCAAGTGGCTGTCCACCTATTTGAACGTCGGACCACCGAAGGTTTAGGACTTGGTTTGCGAAGGTCTGTACTTGTCGAATGTTTCATTTAACTAGACGGGAGTGAAACGTGTTCACGACTATATATTTATTTTTGAGGGGAGGGCCGCGCCACGAACGGACCGGGATTTAGCTCTGGCAAGAAGTAGAGGAAGAAGAGATCGTGGACGTTGGATAATGGAGTGTTGTCAGTCTCAGCCGCACAAGTGGGGGACCGTCCGGCTTTCTCCTGTGGTGCCAGCGGCTTTTGAGAGCAGAGCGAAAATGTGGTTTCGTTTTACCGTGAATTTTGCTGACTTTGGCGCCTATCGATTTAAAAAAAAAAAAAAAAAAAGAGGAGCTCAGCGTGCGAAGACAACACCCTGAAGAGAACCTCAAGCAATTCATCTGTGCCTGGGAGAGAAGGTGAACACATGCAAGTCCTGGCATGGGGAAGGACATGGGGTACATGTTGCGATTATGGAAATGTACAAAATGACAGATCTGTGTTTTTGCACCCTTTTACCAAGGAAAAAGTGATGATAATAATAAAAAAATAAAAATAAAAAATAATAGAAAAAATATGTGTGTGTGACTTAACTTTCTGCTCCCCGGAACTGAACCGTAAGCAGTGAACCGGAACCGAACCAATCCAATAAAAAATTTTCGGTTCGACACTCTGGTGGAAAGTAAAAGCTTGCTAAGAAAGCGAAAAAAAAAAAAAAAAAAACACGATTCAAGAAAATCAAGACAAAGGATGGTGTAAGTCATGCATACTTACCACATGTTAAATTACAAAAAAGGAAAAGAAAAA
>JAZHYW010042233.1:0-15094 GCA_037355805.1 Ixodes ricinus | reverse complement strand
TGCACAAGAAAGAATGGGAGAATAGTCTCTTTTCAAATTTTCCGCCCTCCCCAAAACGGAAATCTGGATCCGCCCCTGAGATGTTCCAGAGCCTCTTCATATTTCCTGGTAAGTGTGACTACTATATGAATTGCGATAAATAGCTCGGTTATTATACTTTTCATCATAATTATTCGCGACGTCTTTGGCTTATGCTGCGTTTCCGCGTTACCTCATTTAGATTACCGCTGTCATAAACATTTCCTTGAAATAAAGCGCTGCGAAAATTTTGTTTTTACGATCATACAGCTCCAGGATGAGCTGACTCGTTAGCTTCACTTGTAAAAATCCTGACACTGCGACACAATGTTCTGTTGGGGCCAGCAAAACAATCTTGCAAGCTCAGGATTTGAGACGATGCTCAGCGTTTTACATTTTTCCATCTGTATGAGAAAACAGAAGTTTAAAAATCAAGAGGTAACATAGTAACTTCTACTTTGCTCTGCGAAACTTACGAGGCTTCGAAGACAAGGTTCCAGATTTATGAATTCCTAAACGATGCCTACATTCTGCAGACTAACATACCGTTGACAAAAAAAGTCCCCGTTCGCCCAACCAGGTATAGGCACTGCGGCGGAGCCAGAGACGTGTAAAGTGATATCTGTGGTTTGAGGTTAAGATAACAGGCGAGCGTTCAACCAGATTCTTTATACACCGTCAAAGCTATTGCTTATGGCAGACGGTATGCTGACACGCTGTTTACAAACAAGTCCGGATTTGTCCACACGACTTGTGGGCGTCGCGGGTGCGCAGGAACCAAATCCCTGTCAAGGTATACGTCTAGCCGCATGCGCCGCCGTCGACAACAGCGCCACCGTAGCTGCGCGACGTCAGAGTCGCGTGTTTGTTTATATAAAATCATATTTCGGCTGGCGTCGAAAACACGTGACTCGTTCATAAAAAAAAAAAGGTTACATTGCTTGAAAAAATGCGCGCATCTTTTAGGTGGTGGAATCTTCTTCTGAGATCCAACCGCACTAACTTAGACCTTCCTGCAGAAAGTTGAATGCATACTAAATATGCTAAATTACAAAAAGACAGAGACCACAGTTTATCAACATGCTATCACATTCAAATTATCACACGTTATGGGTAAAACTGACACAATAACCGAACACTAAAACTCTCCTGTTTCCCACACAATCCCGTGCAGCTAAGACTGGCGAGAAAGAAAGAGAATATGTTTAATAAAGGTAATGCAGAAGTTGATCTGTCAAAAAGGAAACATTGACACCAAATGGGGAAGGATAAAGAAATAATAAATAAGATTGTGATATGCTGTATCCAGACTTGTGCTATCTCAAATACTCTACTTAATATATTACATTACATTTATTTATATGTTACAGTCATTGTATTAAATACGGTTTGAAAATTTACCGCGGGAAAATTCTACGGAAATAGCAACCGGCACATCCCTAGCCCAAAGCTCTACCAATTGCAAGCTTGAAGCGGAGACGATCGAACATTGAACAGGAAACAAGCCAGGGACCAAAGATTTAGAATCAAAGTGTCAACAAAAGAAGAAATAGAAGGGAATGAGGAGAAGACATCAGAAAAAGGCCCAAGTGGTTCTTTTCTCTTATAAGCTTAACCCCGCTACGTCAAGACCTCTGATTGCCCAACCCTATTCTGAGGACAGGCTGCAGCAAGGCAGGAAACGACCTTGGAGAAGGATGATCTCTCGCAGCGCAAAGTCCTTCCAAAGTTGCATTCTTTTTTGAACGGGCTCCTAGACTTCAGTATGGGAAACAATATGAAGAAATCGACAACCGCGAGAAAGACAGCAGTGCTTCTCCGTGTCACCGTGTACTTTTCTTTTTCCAAGTTTAGTCATCTCTGAATGCAGCGTTTGTGGTACCCTACTAAAAGAAGGAGCGGCAAGTGCCATGCTTACTATATGTGAGCGCTCCTAATTTTTCAGTCATTCTTTTGTATATAAAAAGGTGTTCACTGTGAGCTAAGGGCTTAGCGACTACGGCTCATAGTGAATCGGTGCGGTGCTTCTAAGGTGCCCATTATAAATCCACCAGAAGATGTCAATTTCAGCGATGCGACTATAGAGTGACTTTTGTTTGCTAATTGGTCACAAAAATATCATCTTGGTATATTCACCAGTGATGCTACTCCATGTACAGGGGCTGCAGTGCATAAAATAGCACTGCGATTTTGTTGTTGTTTGCTTCTGTTGCTAGCAAATAAAGCATCCTACTTTCACTGAACTCGATGCTAATTACGCAATGCGGAAGAGACGTCGAAAGTAAACCAATTATATTTCAAAATATTTGTACACTACTCCATATATTTCGTAGCAAAGGCGTCGTGCAGGGAAACCAGTATAATTGAATTAGATTGCGAACCTTTTGTACACTACTCCAAATTCTTTATGAGTCAGGTATTTGTGCAACTTAAATAATTTTCGTCGAGTATCTTGTTTAACACTTGTTGTAGCATATAAGAATGCTGGAGTTATGTTGTGTCAGTATAAATAGAACTATGAATACCCGTTAAAGTATTAACGTCTAGGTGAGAGTCCAGGATAGCTTTCTATAGTTCTGGCGACGCTCCAGGATGAAACCTCTCTTACACAGTTGCTGGTTTAGGATTGCCATAATAGGGACTTTGATTAAAAATTACGCGAGAGATTCGCTTTGCTAGCGCAAGCTCGTGCTGTCACTTTGTAGTATTGTTTGAGCACGCGTTTACTGAGCTCGCTTTTCGCAGCGTGCGATCTGCTAAAATTCTACCAGGGAGTTTTCGTAGATCGAAAACAACGAACTGAAAAACAGAGGTACACTGCAGGCCACTGTTGGCGCAAACACAACATTCGCGCTTTTTTACAGTTAATTTGGTAAAATTGACATGCGATCGCCATTTCGGCCGCTTCAAATATTCGAAGCTTCGAGAGGGTCGTTCGAATTCAGTCGCACCAAGATCACCATGGAGCAAAATCGTTCTGAAGGCGTTCCTCGCCAACATAAGCGTCTTTGTCACTGTGTATGCCATCAACCTATCAATCATGCTTATCTTCACGGATCTCTTATAATGATATGGTCCTTTTTGCGCATTTCAAAACAGGAAAATTATATTTCAATGTCTCCAAGTACCGACACCGCATGAGGTGGTGGTAAGAAAATGAAGGCTTGTTTTGCCGGCGTGTGGATAGCAAAATCTCGATATGCAAGGAACGTCTCAATAAAGCTACCAGTCATCAGCGAATTTAGATCAGCTCACCAAGAATGGAGAGGTCAAGGAGAAATTGCTCATTTGTGGTGAGGCGAAATGGCGACCATACGGGAAGCTTGGCGCTACTTTCACGCGATCCAGTAACTTTAGGGGCACACAGAGGCGGTTTGTGGAGTGACGTTGGTAGTCTTTAAGAGAGGGGATGGCGGAAAAATAACTAGGGGAAGGGAAATACAAAAAGATACGACCGACAAACGCAGCACACACGCACATGCACACAACACGTACACATACGCGCGGGCACTCACGCACACAAACACACACACACAAGAGTAGGGGTAAGAAAGGTGCAGTAGAAAATGTTCGGGAGAGGGGGGTGATGGTAGAAAAGGAGGAGGATATCTCGTTCCCCGAAGTTTTTAGTATACCTTTCTGGAATATATGGGCACAAAATAGGAGGCTATGGTCTGGGGCTGTGACGACCTCCCGTCCCTTACCCCTTCATGTCCCATGCCTCCTCTTTCGATGCCATTGGCTCCAGTGGCGTCGAAAGGAAGGAGGAGATGAATCGCCCGTCTCCTTTTCTGGCTTCCCAACTGGAAGATCACGAGCAACAGCACATCGTGCAATTTTCATATTCGGGCTCCATGAACTTCACAAGCGATCATGACAGATTTTCAAACGAGAGGCTCGTGCTACGGCTAGTAGTGTGCAGGCTGGTTCAGTGACGTCCATTTATAGTTCTGACACTTGACGTCAGAATCAGGATTATCTGCTGTGAACTAAAAATTCGATGGTTCGGATTTGTCGAATCGAAAGTTATAAGTTTGATTGTGTACGATGAAAGCTTGGAGTCATCGCATTTTTAAAACATCACCTTCAATATTGATAACCTGTCATTACTCTAATTTCCTCTGATGAAAGCAGAATTAATCCCAGTTGGCTAATCTTGGCAAGCCGACTACAGCGACCCATAAGCGTATTCACTTGGGCTTGTTGTACGTACATTGTGGCGATTAAGAGGGCATGAAAAGACGAGGACAAGTAAAAAAAAAGACACACACACCAAGAGCTGTTAATCTTTGTGGTGACGTCAGGCGTATAAACCACGGTCGTCCCTGCGCTCTCTCGTGCTGTTCTTGTTCGGCGCCTCGAGAGGGGTACGGATTTTTTGAACCTTCAATAGAAAACGTCACGAAGACGAACGAATCTGTGGGTTTGTGAGAAAGAAAGCTTTCGTGGCAGTCTTTCGGCTCCTTCCACCACCATGTCATAACCAAAAGAATTTTTATGTTTGGCAACTTCAGGAACCTTGCTGTCTAAAGTGACCTAAAGCTGAGGTTACACGGCGTATACATCACACAAAGATAGTCTGCCAGACATCAGTCACCCCGACATTCGTGGTTCCAATGCCGCGTGCCAAGTTTCTCCTGAAACCCGTTGCTTAGAGATATAAGAGGCACGGATCTCGTGGTGACTTGAGCTCGAGTTTGCTTGCAGACGTTTGGATGATGTATAAGCGGTGTGACACTGAAAAGGTCTGCCCTTTCTCTGACTGCTGGCCTGTAATTTGTTCTCCCTCAAAGGGGCTGTGAAACAAAATTGGGTAGAAACGTTTCTCAATTTACATAAACTTACTGGCAGTAGTGGAACCGAAGAATACTCGAACTCCACACGACTTACCAAGAAGCGTCTTCATCGCTGTAGAATTCTAAAGATAAAAGTGAATCTTTCTTTCAGTCTCTTGATTGATTGACTCGTGACAATCAATGCGTCGACATGCATTGGGGAGGTGGCTCGTTCCCAAACGATGGGAGGATGGTAGTGGGAAAAGAGCACGTTCGGAGACGACTATTGTTTGTGGAGAGCCTAGATTGTAGAGAGGGTCCAACTCAAACCACGGGGAGCGTTTGCTGTCTAATATGGCGGACGGCTTTGTCAGAGATTGGTCGCAAGTGCGCATGCGCTGCGGCATCACGTGGCTAGGAGGAGAGCAGGCGGAAAGGCGAACACGTTCGGAGACGACCAACGCGTTCTTCATTTGTAGCTCGTATTGCAAACGCGGTACATAAACCACGTGACCCCAACCAAGCACTTGAAATATCTCTGTAATACAGGCTCTCTGATTGTTCGCTGCCACCTAGCGGTTGTCGCCGCCTGCACGTGGGGAAGCAATTGTGACGAATTGCGCGGGCCTAATTTGACCGTCGTTATTACGACGGGACTTCAGGTGCTTACAAAGCTCTAAAGTTTTCTTCGTGGCGCAAATATTGAGCGAAGGTAATCTGAGTGCAAGGGCTAGAAATGACCTACCGATGAAAATTATCTGTTTGCCGCTAGAGGACGCCCTGGTCGGGGCTCGAGTAGAGTGCCTTAATACACACGCGCGCTTTTGCTTGAGTGGTGACATCTCAGCCATTTTTCTGCCCAATCAACTTTTTATGCATTTTGAAGTGCGCGCAATTCGGTGTCACTCAGCTCAAGCGGGTAGCTTTGGCTAATGTATAGACGCCATTTTACCGCCTATGTCACGCACCGAGTGCGCCAGAGCGTCACGCGCTGGAACATTCAGGACAACAATGGATGCCTTCACCCTGAAACAGACAGAGATGTAGGCACACTCGGCTTGAGTTATGTCCGCCCCTTTCCTATAGCCGAACCTTAACAATGCGTCGAACTTAGCGCACGCCCTGTTCTTTGCCAGCCCAAAGGCATGTTTATGTTAAAACCATAGGCGGCACATAATCAATTGCAGATTACGTGGCCGCATTTTCTGGCTGCGAGTTGAGGAAATAAACACGCTGTTCGTTCTTTCGATTTTTTTTGCGGCTGCCATGGTGTAGTGAAAAATGCAGCATGTGTTTGAAAAGTCATGAATGTCAAGGAATTATTTTAATCGGTATTTATTGAAAGTAGAACAATTGTTCTTTAAGCAGCCAAGGCTACAAGCGGGAGCTAGCCCACGCTCCTATTTTGAGACGTGCGGAAGAGCTCTTGAAAACACTTCGGCGGAAAAACACTTCAAAGCACCGACCTTCAGCTCTCGTGCTTGTGGCATTGGCTGCAGTCTTAGCTTAAAGGGATGCTGAAGAGCTTCTTTTAAAAAAACGGAGTTAGAGGGGAATTCTAGAGTATTTTATCTCGTAATTTCTTGCGTAATTGCGTCATCGAGCGACACTACTTCGCCGCGGGTTGTTGAGCGCGCGTCTGCGATAGTGAGTGGACTTTATCTAGTGGATCACGTCTCATTTTCCTCGCCCTTTGTCCTCACATAAAGAGTGACCTAACGCGAGAAATCTCGGAAAATCCCCCACAGTCGTTACGTCAAAAGAGGAACTTTCCGCCGCCCAACCCGTGTTGCTACTGTGGGCAGAGTGAGCAATTGCAAGCGTCCCAAATATATTACCCCGCACGGACACCAGTCGTGACGTCTTTTTCGGACCTTTCTGAAAATAGCCAGAGCGCGCGTGCATAGCTTTGATAGGCGCTGAAGATGCGCGAGAGCGGAGATTCCCAAAATCCATTTTTGAGGTAACGTTCCTGAAAAAAGGTGCTTCAGCGGTACTTTGGAAACGATTTCCTGCAGCCTGCATGCACCAAATTGAAAACAAACAAACAAACATTCTTGACATTTCTGGTGCCGGAGGCTGAACAAAGACGATTTAAAGGGATTGTCCGGTCAAATTTTGTATTCGAGAAAACAATTGAATATCATTGTTATTGCCTTGAGACGCATCGTACGTGCAATATCTGAATTTTATATGCCCCTCTGCGTGAGTGATTGAATTTATACTGCTCCAATCGCATTCTAGCGTAAACGCTGCTTTCGATGGCAACATTGAAGCTCTGACGTCACAAAACACAAAGCGAGCATTTCTGTCTCATCGTTTGCCTGCGAGTGAACGCCTCAGCGTGCTTCGTTTTTGATGTTGTGCTCGACTTGTTTCGTGGTTGGGTGCCACAACCACCGGGCAGCACATGCGAGACAAGATGACGTTCCACACTTTTCCGCGAGACGTACAGTGACGAGCAAAGTGGATCGTCGCCTTGCGTAGGGACTGGGTTCCCGTCAAGGTCGAGATCCCGCTTATGCAGCAATCATCTCGCAGAAGAGAGCTACGAGCTAAACTCTAAGTGGACAGAAGGCTCGTAAGCTGAGGTGTGATGTTGTGCCAACGATATTAAACTACGTTTATCCACCCCTCGCCCAAATCGGATCAATCAATTTTATTATGCAGCGAAACCGAAACCAATGGCTAGGCCATCTGGAAACGATACCAAGTTGTATTTAGCACGCGTGCAGCCTGATTCTGTTTGACCCGCGTGTGAAAATGGAGCGTGACTACGATTCACCAAGCTCGTCCAAGTCAAGTGACGACATGCATTTCAACGATTCGCCGTTTGCCTTCGACTTGCGGACATCGCCTCTGAGGGAACGACCCGCAGCCTCCTCACCGATCCAGCGGATCCGCCGACATGTGGACCCAGATGCCGCTTTGTGTACTTAGGTGACGCTTCAGAGGCGAAATCTGCATCCTTTGCTGTGCAAGCGCCCCTAGTTCAACCGGTGGCCGTCGCAGTTCTGTTTGCGCGAAACGGCAGACGTTTGCTCGAAACTTATGGCTGTTTGCGAGTAATATCCTGCTAGGAGGCGTGACATTTTTTTGCACATGCTTGGGAACAGCATTAAAAGAACCGTATTTCAGTAGGGTACAGCCTAGGAGATTATATAATTCGAAACAAACTACAAGACATCCATCGACCACCGCTTGTTACCCCGACCATCCGACAAACCTTTGCGTTTTGTGACGTCACGCAGCACCTATGGATGTCAGCCATTGACACTGGCGAAATTCGGGGTGCAGTTTCGTACCTACGCTCATGAAAGGTTTAATTAATAACGGGAGATCATATATCAAAACAAAAAGGGCGTTTGTCTACATGAAGGCTCCCTCGACGCAACGAGAGCAAAACTTAAGTACTTCCGGTTTCGACCGGACAATCCCTTTAAGTGTTTTCACTCAAATACTGAACCGCTTCAGTTTCCATTTAAGAGTGAATAGAGTACAGGTGATTTGCGCCAACTGGGTGCTACAAGGCAATTCAGAAAATCTGCCCATCATTCCGGTGACAAAAGGAATTTCGCCACATAATATACCGAAGCAGGCAGAGGTCATGCGGCAGCAAGCAGATCTTTCAGGAAGATAAAGTCATTGTTCCGAGCGAAGTGTGCGCAGCCATCTTGATGGAGCGATGTTGTTCGTTTTTGAAGACCCGATCTGCCCGGACGCGCGCTTCAAATCTGGTTTCAAAGAGACAGCGTGAACTCCCGTTTCAGATACCCTAACATGAAAACACTATCTGCACTAAAACTCGCTTCACGCGGTACAAAGTGGAACTGACGCTCACTCCCATAACTGCGCTAAATTCAAGAGCGGACCGCGCATGCGCACTGAAGACTCCGCTCTCCGTAGAGCGTAGCGGGAGAGCGAAAACGGTATACTCTCTATACAGAAATATTTTAGGTACGTTTGGATTGCTGTGTCATGAGCGAGTCTCATGTTTAATATACCGATTTCCCGAGCTAGTTCGTCTACATCATAGCTGTCGCCATGCATTGTGGGAACTATGCGGAGAGTTCGCCTGCTACTTCCCCAGGGGTTGCGATGATACCAGAACGCCGAGCTTCTATTGGCTGATTGAAAAAAAAAAATAGTGGGCAGACTTTAGAGGCATTTAGCATTGCGGTTTACCCACTATTCTTTCAATCAAAGCCAATCAGAGCTCGACGTCGTTCTGACGTCACAGCAACTCCTGCGCAAGAAGCAGACGACTTGCTTTCCGCACAGCACAAGACGGGACGAGCTATCTCGTTCACCGGCGCTTACTTCCTGAAAAGTACCGCACTGGCGGCTTCACGCATGCGTGGAACTTTTAGTGAGATCCGTCTATTGTCAGAGAACCTTGCGTCATAGCTAAAGACATTTCGGTTGTCTTTTGTTTTATTGCAGCTTTAAGTCGCAGTCACTACACATATGCCATACAAAATACATGTTTAGGCTTCTAACATGTGTAAAGACAGTTCTTTTTAAACCGGTGTGTCAGAATCACGTATAAAGGAAGAAGCACATCCTATGAAGCGTGTGCAGACTGTAGATAACATAATATGTATTTGCTGTGTGACCGCGGCTTTAGGCTCATCTTCCCTGCATGACGGTATACAGCTGTTCCCTGCATAAGAAACAAATTTTATCTTCCGTCATACCATTCATCTTTTTTATTCATATTTTTCAAACAATATCGTCACCACGCTTCCGCACGTAAACCACAAGACAGCAAGAAATAAAATATATCCGGAGTCCGAGTGATCACGAGAAGGAATACACCCTTCTCGTTTGCATCGTCCCTTGACATATCCAAGCAGAACCGTACAACCTCAAACGAGTGGAAAAAAATATAAAAGAGGAAACAAAAGAAAGAGGGACAATGTAAAAAAAAAATCACAATTTTTGTTATTATAATATAATAGTAATAATAATAACAACAATAATAATAATAATAATAATAATAATAATAATAATAATAATAATAATAATATTAATATTAACTATCATTATTATTATTATTTTCGAATTAAAACCGTAGCACTTCCCAGTTGCGCAAAGTAAACAAATTCATGATTTCGTCCATATCTCAAGTTTCGCGATTCATGATGGTGACGCTCGAGTAAGAACATTTATAAAACAACCCTTAAAACGTCAATTTCAGGGACCAAGTGGTGCGGAGCAGGTGATGTGGCAAAAAACTACGACGATCTAGGAGTGCACAGGGAGACTGACATGTGCTGCCGTGCACACGACCATTCGAACGACAACATCCCGGCACTGCAAACCAAGCACGGCGTCACCAATAGAAACCTGTACACAATGTAAGGGAGCGATGCCCGAGGAGGGTCTCTTGTTTTTATATTTACATTATTTATGTTAACCACATGTTGATGCAATCTTACTTGGCATATTCTGTCGCAAATTCTTGCTTCTCTATTTGTTCATCAAGAAGTTTAATTTTAAAAAACGCGTCATCTAAATACGGTCACAGATTCAGCTCTTTAATTGATCACAGTAATTAGCGAATTCCCGAATTGCAGCATATGTATACGAAGTCACAACGTCTGGTAGTTAAGATGAACTCAGCCAGAACATATATCCTCTCTTGTAGAGCCTATTTATAAACTACGGCATCCATCCCAATGAGATACAGCCTAGACATAGACGTTGTTCCATGTGCCTCCTTGTTTTTGCCTATCAGGACCAACTGCAATGATGACCGCCAGTTCTACAATTGCCTATTGAATGACAGCAGCCCTTCCTCTGTGGCCGTCGGAAAGCTCTTCTTCAATGTCCTTCGCACCGATTGCTTTGCCTACACCTATCCTAAGAAATGTGTAAAAAAGAATCCGTAAGTAGTCTCTCTTCCGATGATTCTCAAATTGTTGAATTGCCAGAAAATGTTCTTTATTTTCTTAGTCCCAGAAGCGAACAAAGTTCTTTTGAAAGAATCTCAAATTTTGGAAATACTATAGACGAATGTTTCGGTGCTACATTAGAACAATGGAAATAGTTACTGTATTAGCTTCCTGTTCCGCAATGAGAATAAAATAAAATATAAAAACAGTACACAAAAAACAAAACAAAAAACAGTGACTCGTTCTTAAAGCGGCACAGAAGTGCTTTTTGTAAAAGCTTGTACTTGATAATATTGTTTGATGGGCGTTTTTAGAAAAAAGAAGATGAAGCCAGGTTTAAGATGGCAAGACCTTTCAGCAAACTGACCGCAATATAAATGCACATTAACCTTTTCCCCATGGGAAGGGAGGGGCAAAGGGGTATCCTTGGAATTTAATTATCTCCAAAAAATTTGACTATTGAAATTCAGAACGTTCCTGTGATTACTCTTTTAGGCGCGTTGTGCGTTATAGTCTGCAAAAACGTTGAATGTTTGGGTGTAAACGTAATGCAGGAACTGTTGTTTCAAAAAAACACCGTCCTACGGCACCCCTGGTGTCTGCTAAAAAGCACAGAAGGAGGACCGTATCAGGTCTTTGAGTAGATTCATTAAAGAGCAAACGGCCGCACATGAATGTAATTTCGTTTTTTTATGATGCATAGAGCTTCATATATGAAGTTATCTAATTTAATCCACCTGAGTGCCGTCTGAAACACGAATGATACCGCCAAAAAAATGTTTTGTTTTACGAAATGTCTTGTCATTTGTTTCTATGTTTTTTTTTTGGCAATTTGTCCAGATTCTAATATGAATACATAACCCAGAATTCGTAGACAACACATGTTCACCGGTTTATAGTCTCATGTCGCATAACAACTCCAGATTGTATCATCAAATAAATTTAACATTTAAACCCCCCCCCTCCCATAAAAAAAGACACAATATTTTTTTGGTTTGCAGTCAGGTAGTGTTATATATATATATATATATCAGGGTGTTTCACGAATGGTGGACAAATTCGATATTGCGAAAACTACGCGTCGCAACAAAAAGGCTTGTGTCGTTTTGGTCCTGGGCCAGGGGCCTATTGAGGAAAATTATTGAAGTCCGTCATAATTAAATTGTTAATTATTTTTGCGTAATTAACTTTTTTAATGTTGTAGTTTAAGCGCATAGTTTCAATTTGAAAATTGCTCAGCTCATCGAAAACCACTAAATCAACAAATTGCAGAGCGATAGAAGGCACGCGAAGCATTTTACGGCGTTCTGAAAAACCGTACAAATTCGACGGGTTTTTAAGTTTCGGTTTGCTATCGGAGCGCATCTCCGCCCCGCCAGCACCACGCCCCGTGGGGAGATAGTGCAACCAACCTCTTCTGCGCTGTCATCGCGCGACGCAGCAGAGGCTGGTTGCCCTATCTCTCCACGGGGTGCGGTGCTGCCGGTGCGGAGATGTGCTCCGATAACAAACCGAAACTTAAAAACCCGTGGAATTTGTACGGTTTTTCAGAAAGCCGTAAAATGCTTCGCGTGCTTTCTATCGTTCTGCAATTTGTTGATTTAGTGTTTTTCGAGTGACGCTGGTCAATTTTCTAATTGAAACCATGCCATTGAACACAATTAATAAAAAAGTTAATTACGCAAAAATAATTAACAATATAATTATCTCGGACTTTAATAATTTTCCTAAATGAGGGCCCTGGCCCAGGACCAAAACGACACAAGCCTTTTTTGGTGTGACGCGTAGTTTTTGCAATATCGAATTTGTCCACCTTTCGTGAAACACCCTGTATATATATATATATATATATATATATATAGGGTGTTTCACGAAAGGTGGACAAATTCGATATTGCGAAAACTACCCGTCGCAACAAAAAAGGCTTGTGTCTTTTTGGTCCTGGTCCAGGGGCCTATTTCGGAAAATTATTAAAGTCCGAGATAATTAAATTGTTAATTATTTTTGCGTAATTAACTTTTTTAATATTGTGTTTAAGGGCATAGTTTCAATTCGAAAATTGCTCAGCCTCATCGAAAAACACTAAATCAACCAATTGCAGAACGATAGAAGCACGGGAAGCATTTTACGGCTTTCTGAAAAACCGTACAAATTCGACGGGTTTTTAAGTTTCGGTTTGTTATCGGAGCGCATCTCCGCCCCGGCAGCACCGCGCCCCATGGAGAGATAGTGCATCCAACCTCTGCTGCGCTGTCATCGCGCGACGCAGCAGAGGCTGGTTGCGCTATCTCTCCATGGGGCGCGGTGCTGCCTGGCGGAGATGCGCTCCGATAACAAACCGAAACTTAAAACCCGTCGAATTTGTACGGTTTTTCAGAAAGCCGTAAAATGCTTCCCGTGCCTTCTATCGTTCTGTAATTTGTTGATTTAGTGTTTTTGACGATGCTGAGCAATTTTCTAACTAAAACCATGCCCTTAAACCCAATATTAAAAAGTTAATTACGCAAAATTAATTAACAATATGGTTATCTCGGATTTTAATAATTTTCCTAAAAGGTCCAGTACCAAAACGACTCAAGCCTTTTTTTGGTGCGACGTGTAGTTTTCTCAATATCGAATTTGTCCACCTTTCGTGAAACACCCTGTATATATATATATATATATATATACTATGTATGTGTGTGTGTGTGTATTTATATCCAACGTAGGTTTTCGAACTTAGAATTATCTTAAAATGTTTGCCATTAATCTTCTTTGCAAAAAAGCACAATTTTTTTTGTTTCCGTTCGCGTTGGCGAGTATGGGAGGGAGACGGAGATGTGAAAAGTTAAGAGAAAACGTTGAACTTCAGAATTGGTTCTCAAACTTATTTTCAAAAGATTGAATATTCAGATACAACTTACATATTGGCCGTTAGTTATAATAGCGTTCGTCGTTCCTGATTAATCGAATCTGGTGATTCTGGGACTTCATAAGATGCATTGGTCATGAAATAATTCAAGATCACTCGATAGCACCTATCTCTGAACTCGCAAGGGGAGAACGACAAAAAAGAAGCTTCAGTTGTCTTGCCTCCTGCGCTAGGGCGCCTCAAGGTCCTTCTGGGTGATGTCACCCTTTGCAGTATTGGCGACTCCAGCGAAATCGACGGCACCAAGCGGCTAGAACAAAAAGCCGTGGCGGCAGGTTCACTGTCCGGCCTCCCAGAGCGAATCCGATATTTACAGCGCCTGGTGGTCAAAACACGATGCCGCGAAAGTAGGTTAAAAAATTACACCATCTTCCCGAGGGGAACCATGGGGTGATGCGGAGCATCGTGTTGGTTCCGAGGAAAGAGTCAGTTGCGTGCTGACGTCGAGAGATGGCGCCACCGACTGCCCTAGCGTAACCCCCTACGCGAGCCTTCGTCGCGGCTCGCGGCAGAGAAACTTGGAACGCTCGCCGCTCGCCGTTTATTTGTTTTCACACTTGAAGGAGAGGAGACTGGAGGAGGAGAGCTGCGCGTGCGCGCGCGGTGTGAGTACAATCGAACGCACGCGCAGTGCACGCAGCTGGTAGAGAGAGAGAGAGCGGAGAGAGTAACACGCAGCTGTTGGAGAGAGGGAAGGAGGAGAGTTGCGCGTGCGTAGTGTGGGTGCGGACTACGACGCCGCGGGACATAGACCTGAGCAAGAGATGCTCCGCATCTAAAACACGTGATAGAAAGTCGACAGTACGAAGTCAGAGCGACGCGCTCACGGGTGAAACTCCCGATAACGATACTATATATGAAATGTCGCCGAAGGCGTAGGAAGAGTTGGGTCGGTGTATCGTTTATACAGCCCAGAACTTGGTCGCCTCCAGGGCGACGAGTCTCACTGTAGATGAGCAATTTAGCCAGTGCAGCAATACCGCTATGCCTGGGAGCCTTAACGTGCGCTCACGCAGTAGTGATACAAACGAACCGCATGCACAGGTACCGCCGTAGCATATGTCATTAATATGTCAGCCCCACGAGCGTGCGCAGAGACACGCTTTTTCACGCGATTCAGGACAACAAATAAAAATAGGCGTTCGAAACAAAATGGCCACACGTCGTCACCCTAAGCAAAGTGCACATGAAGGCACCCTATCCAGCGTAAGCTTCGACAACGCTACGGCGTCTCGAGAACCTCGAGCTCGCGCACGCATTCAAAGCACAGTGGAGGGTATGGAACGCGTGCTGGAGGTCGGGCGTTCGAAAGACATGCTTTGCGGTTTTCACTCTGTCAGCGACTAGGACGACTCTTGCGTCTTTCCGTACTTAAGAACGCCTTTCACTACACGACCCCTTGCTGTGCTGTCAAACCTACGTACGCATCGACGCAAGGTCGTCCGGTACACTATAGGCTCCTCTATACTTACAAAGCCTGGCAGTTCGACGAC
>JAZHYW010042231.1:0-13129 GCA_037355805.1 Ixodes ricinus | reverse complement strand
TAAGTGTATGAAGGCAACATGGAAGAAGGTGAAATTTTTGCGCTGGTTCGGAGAAGAGATTAACCTGTCATCGGGAAACGATAAGTTCATACAAGAAGTCGAGCGGAAGATGGCTAAGTCCACGTCCGGCAGCTATAAGAGAACGTGGCGAGCGTGAGCGAGAAACGTAGTCTGTGCTCGCCATAAGCTTGCCTTACCAGATGAAAAGCCACCAGACGGTGATGAAGGCACGTTATATCCTTCGGTAAATACCGGGCAGGTTTTTCACTGCAAAAACGGAATCAGCGCCGCCAAACGTCATTTCTTCGTCAAACGAGAGGCCAGCGCCTGAACCGGGAATAAAAAGCCGAACTTACCACGGTTTAGCTTTTAATGGTGCCAGATAAATTTAGCCAGAACGAAAATGGCAATGACGTTTCCACGGATGTATTGAGCCAAACTGCGCGGCGCCCGTTAACGAAAACAGGGAAAAACGGCCCCAGTAACCCATTTGAGATTTGCAGAAAATCACGTATAAGTTTTGAATGGTATAACAGTTAGCTCTGAAATTTGGCATCTGGTTCGACCGTTCTTTCTACATTTAGGCGGAAACTCAACGTTTGGAAACCAAAGCGCATTATTTTTTTGCATTAAAATAGATAAAGGGAAGAAAAAGAATTTTCTTTTTCTTTTCTTTTTTTGTGAGGGACGATACGCAGTACTTTTTATCTTTAGAAACACTGTCGGCAGCACGACCAACTCTATTACTCCGACCACTCCACCCGCGAAGGCCACAGTGCGCGCTTTGGCGACGTTCTATTTCGCGCGCCGCCGAGAGATGGCGCTCCGTCTCAGCTGTCCTTAGAGTGCCTTCATACACACGCGCGCTTTTGCTTGAGTGGTGACATCTCAGCCATTTTCACGCCCAATCGTTTTTCTTATGCATTTTGAAGCGCGCGCAATCTGGTGTCACTCAGCTCGAGCGCGTAGCCTTGGCTAATGCATAGACGCCATTTTAGCGCCCAAGTCACGCACCGAGTGCGCGAGAGCGTCACGCGCTGGCACAATCAGGGCAACAATGGATGTCTTCACCCTGAGACAGACAGACATGCAGGGCAACCCTAGCTGTCCTTGGTGCGCCTCGGAGCATTGCTCGGAGCCCCGGGAAGCAGTCATGGGCACGTTACTGCTAAAATGTAACAGTGTTACAGTTACACGGGCAAAAAAGGAACCCTGCTACAGTTACAGTTACAAAATTTAAAGAGTAACTTGTTACAGTTCAGTTACTTCGCTAAAGTAACGCCGTTACTTCGTCGTTACTTTACAGAGATAACGATGGGCAAACAATCAAAGAACGCTCCTTGGCAACATGCCTAAAAATGAGCACGAGTTTCTTATAAGCACATTGTGTTGTTCACGGCAGTGGAAAGCTAGATTATTTGCGGACGAATCCAAGACTCTTCCCTTAATAATCAATATTAACGTATGTGGTTCTTTCCTATTTCAATTTTAACCATGAATAGCTCAGATCAAAATTCAAGGCAGTATCCGACTAAATCCACTAGCGGCAGATAAAGAATTGAGAGTCTCTTCTCTGGCAAAATTACAAGGTGCACTTTAGTTTTTCGAAAATTTTAGCTTATACCAGATACCTGGTCCATCAAGAACTTTAAGATAAGAGCGACCACCATAAGGTATACACGAACACAACGGCACGCGTCCAGATCTCGTGTATATCCAATCATAATGCCAGGTACAATCGGTCAATTCTATACACCGACACGCGGGCTTGACGTCACGGGAGCTGCGGCGGCGCTGCGATCGCGCCGGAGCCGGGGGTGTGGCAGGGTGTGGGCAAAAGGGCGCATCGTTTCGCATGGGCGTCATAGCATTTCAGCATGCCGCGAAGCTGTGTTGCTGTTAATTGCACCGAAATGTACAAGAAAAGTAGCGGAGTGAGTTTCCACAAGTTCCCGGCAGACTCTGAAAGGCATAAAAGGTGGATAATATCCGTGGATCGAAAAGAATCGTCGCCTCGCGCGAACGACCGTTTGTGCGGCAAACACTTTCTTGGAGGCAAGTGCGGCTTCCATTTCAATCTCCGTCCCGAGGCTTGCTTATGTGCAGGGAAAGCGTTGCCTGATCAAGACCACCCGGATTTTGTTCCCATGGTGTTCGCGCACAAAGCATCGGCCAAGCGCTCGTCGGAGTGCCCGCTACGCCCGTGCTACCCAGCGAAGGGAATCGGCGGCAGGACGGCAGTGTTGTAGGCGTTACCGAAGAAAAGGTAACGAAGTACGTTACTCGTTACTTGCACAAGCAAAGTAACGCGTTACCGACGTTGCCTAAAAATAAAGGAACCCGTTACCGCTACCGATAAAAAGTAACGCACGTTACTTCTGCGTTACTTTTTTAAATTAAGATTTAGCACATTTTACGGTTTTGACGATACGTCATATATCAAGATACATTATGTTCGTGCAGAAACTGAACATAATTACTTTATCTCGTTTTACGGTTTCACCTAAATACTCACGAGAAAAACGCCAAGAAAAACATGGCTTGACGCCTAAAACACGGAAAAAAATTGAAGCGTAATTTCTACAGACTTGGGAGGAGTAACGAGTAACGCAACTACGTTACTCGAAGTGAGTAACGTAAGTACGTTACCCGTTACTGTGTCGAAAACGTAACGAGTAGGTTACTACGTTATTGCAAAAAGTAACGCGTTACCGGCAACGCCGTTACTTGTAACGTGTTACCGCCAAGACTGCAGAAAGGACAAGCGTTACTGCTTGTCATGCCTTGCTGGTCATGAGGGTAGGAAAAGTATCATACCTTGACTTGAAGACGCTGTGTGTATTTAATCAATTAATGAATACACACACTTCCGCAGACCCACAGACTGCTGATCGCCGGCAGTGTGGAAACCGACTCGAAGTAATCGTAGGCCTCTGAGAGACTTGTAACGCCTGCACCGTGTCGGCCGTGAACCGGCTTGGCGAAAAAACTAAATAAACGACGACATGAGCCATCGACTTCGGTGGCAGCAACTTTACGTCGGAAGTCCAGCAGGCCTTGTTTACGGCATACGGATCGTCGAAGGCAACGCCGTCACCGCACAGCTTGTTTCGATACCGCTGCCGTTCAGGCTCGGGCAGCGAGCTCAAATAGTCGGGCATAGAATACGACATACGCTCTCCAGGAAATACGACGCACAAATAAAGAGATACAAGCGTCCCTACAACGACAACAACGAGCGCACGCCATAGAACGCAATGGCGAAAACACAGAGAGCCGGGCCGCTCTTGCCCACATAGCTACCGCGCATGCGCGGCCTTGCGGCGTGTTGGTAAACAGAGTGCTCCGCGTGTCGGTCTATAGTCGGTTTACAAGTCAAGAAGGTAGGAGAAGCTCCTCCCACAAGCGTGGTGCGCCGGTTTCAAATCCCTCCGCAGTCGAAAGAAGAGTTCACCGGAAACGCTCCTTGTTCCAGCTTCAATGGATAGATAATGGCCACAGAGCGGCGCCAACTTGTCTCCGACCCCACTTTTTAAGAAAAGCGACCTTTGTATTCATCGGGGAGGGGACCGAGCCCCTGAAAGCAGCCTTTGTATCCATCGACGAGAAAGCTAACCCCCGAAAGTCGTCTTTGTTTCGATCGGATGGGGAAGACTCTAATTTCCCTCTCGTGGCTTCCACATTGCTAAGTCAAAGTCGAAAGATAAAGCAAATATGTACAGAAAGGCAAGGCCCTCCTCGCGCGATGGCCGCAACGTCACGGAAACGATATGACGCTATTCGCGTCTCCAGCTCGCCGCTCGCCCTCCCGCGGCGGAAACGGGAAGCGGCTCTAGTGAGGGCATGGCCTCCGAGATCCCGAAGCGCGCGCGCGAAGGCTTCTCCGGCCGTCCCATTCGTCTCGCTCCCCAGCAGAAGAGTGTAATCGCGCTAACTCCGTCGCTCGCCGCGAGGCGGCGCTGTCTGCCCAGTCATAACAGAGGGGCGAGCCGTCAGCATCGCAGGTAGAGATCTGTACTGGTACGGGCCAGACCGCGGGCCACGGGCCGGACCGGCACTCGGGCCGGGCTCGGGCGTCACGCCAACATTCATGAAGGGCCCGGGCCGGGTACGGGCCTTGCATTTAAGTCTACAAGGGGGCCAAAGCAAGCCAAACCGACCATTACTTTTTTTTTTTTTTTAGCGGCTTGTTTTTTGGATTTGTTTTCGGGGGTTGGGAGAGGAACCACAGTGGGGGATAAACAGATGCTGAAGCATCTGTGTGTGGGTATATGTTTTTGTATGGTTCGGTGTGTGCAGCGAATGCTCTTCCAGAAAACTAGCGGCGCGGCGTTCCTTTTCGTCCCCGGCAGCGCCGCCGCCATCATACAATCGCTTCTCACCACAAACACGCACATACACGCACCTATACAATGGGTACCCTCGCCGGCGTAAACCATCTGTACGCACCAGTGCTTGCATCCCCAATAGGGGTGAAGAGGTTCCCCTAAGGGGTATTTTTCCTGAACAATATCTCGCAGACCACCGCAAAAGACAACAACATTGCTATTTTTTTTTACGGTTGTGCGCAGCGAAAGTGGCTAGTTAGAACTTTGCTTGTCTTTTGTCCAAACCCGTCGCGAAGTTTCCTTCGTTTCCAACTGTGACACGTGGTTTTGCTTACTTCTGCTTGTCATTTTTGTTTTTCCGTCCTTTCCGCGCGTGTTTGGTCGCAGAAAAAAGGAAGATCGGGTGATTTTTCTTAACAAGCTGCCTAGGCCTGCAGATTGGTCGAACTAATAATAGCAGCAAAAAAAAATGCTTGCAGTATTTACTATTGGGTATCGTAATCAACTTATGTGTAGCAGTTGCAAGCGAGCTGCCATGCCGCGCAATTTGTGAGCTATTCATACTGGACTAAAATAAAGCGCAGCTGGCCCGTGAAAATTAGCTTCGGGTCGGGCCGGGCCGGCTGTCGGAAATGGATAGCGGATAAGCCAGAGTTCTTTTTCTTGAGATCCCATTGTTTGTTTGCATATCAATTAAGTTACATCACAAAGTGCATTACGGTATACGGTGGTCTGTGCTGCATGTGCCAAAAACTAGACGTTAACAAGATAATGCCCAACCTTTTCAATCAGCACATTACCTGCAATTATAACGAAGTTTATAAAAAAAATGGCGAAATCATTGCGAGGTGGTTGTACCTCACCGCCATAAGTTTTTCCCCAAAGCCGGGGTCACGCTGCTTGTACATCATACAAAAGACAGTCTGCAAACAGATTCGAACTCGAGTCACCACGAGATCTGAGCTTCGAATGCGGCAAGGCAACGAGTTCAAGGAGACACTTGGCACGCGACATTTGAACCATGGATATCGTGGTGACTGATATCTGCAGACTGTCTTGTGTATAATGTATAAGCAGTGTGACCCCGGCTTAAAGGTACTTCTAGTGGAAGCAAACACCGCAATAGGACCCGCAAAAATTGCGTAATAAATATTAAAATTATTAAAAGAAGGACAACACGGACTCTACGCCAAACAACGTGCGAAGGTAAGAAAAAAAAATATTGCAGCATGATTATTTTTATTTAGGGAAATACTATTTTTTTTATGTACGGAGCTTTTTTTTTTCATTTTATACGTGCTACAGATTGCAATGAAATAAATCAAAAGGCGCGCTTGTAGCGCTAGCCGCAACATGTCCAGATGAATATCTCAAATTAAATATTTAAATAAGCATCGCAAATTTTCTATCTACGTCCCCAGAGCAGCTGTTCACCGTTCTACTACAATACACAAAAATTTGTAAGTATAAGTTGCAGTAACTCGACGTAACAAGACTTTTTCTTGAAATCTTCAGCCTCGCGCCATGCTGTCGATGACTGGGTTGGGAGCGCCTCCCCGCGGAGACACGCCGCGTCCTTCTCTTTTTTCGATTACGCCCTCTCCGCACGAATGGGACGGCCGGAGAAGCGTTGTGAGGGTCGCCCGATTCTCCTGCTCAGCGGGCACGGCGGAACTGCTCGCGATCATGGCTCGCTAAATGTCGTTTCCGAATGCAAACAACACTCTTCACTGTCCCAACGTGGTGCTGCAGCCGGTATTGGATTGTACCTTATTAGAGAGTTTGAGTATTGCGCATAGAAGCAAACGCAAGTGCTGCCGTTGGCGTTAGGGTGGCTTGCTCCACGTTTCGCGCGCGCATCGCTGCCATGCTCCGATCCAAGACCGAAATTTCGGGTTCAGCGCACGCGCAGCGTGAACATGCAAAGCTAACGCAAACACACAGAGCTTGCGTGCGTTCGTATATGCAATACTAAAACTCACTACTGTTTCACCGTTTTTCAACACCAACGAAACGTGCTGCAGTGAGCAGACGCGCAAGCAGCTAGGCGTACCTTCGAACTGGAAAGGCTGGAGATGGCAAAACGACGGCGAACAAATACGAAAGAATTAATGTTAAAAAAAATAATTAAAAATATATTCCATTTTTTTTTTCGGGGGGGGGATTGGTCTGCAAGGATATTGGCGGCGACTTTGAAAGTCCGGCTGATTGTCAAAAGTCGCTACTTTAATAGCATCCTCATTAATCTAATTTTACATGAGTTTCTCACATTAGCTAGGTTTTGTCATTGATTTTAGACTTTATTTATTTTATAACTTGGTAATTGAAAATGCTGCAATTGGCACCAATGATGATAGTTAGCACACTTTAGATTGTCACACTTGTTCGCCTGTTTGAAATTAGATCATATAAGCAACTAATTATTTTAGAGCTTGAAAATAGAGTATTAAAATATCTTAATTTTAATATTTATATTATTATTAATACAAATCGCAGCAATGTATGTCCCCAATTAACGCTAAGATCACCGAAATACGCTATTTAACCATTACCGTTTTTTCTTGAAAGGTGTCATTTTGTTTTCTTTTATCACATGAAGATCTGACATCGTTACCAAGATAGCCCAACAGTCTAACGCTGGATGCAATATAAACTCATGCGTCACGCGTTGCTTTAAAAACACGCACACTTCAGCTGCCTGACTCGGATTCCGTCTTGAATTTTTCGAGTGAGAAGAGCGTTTCTAATTCTTGCGTTTTGTGAACATATCGTATAAACCGGATTTATTCTGTCATTCTTGTTCTGGGAAAGATATTAAATCAATAAATCTTCTAAATACCTCAAAAGCCATTGAAAGGCCCGTAGTTCATTGTTTTATATGACAATTATGTGAGCCAGAAATAGGTAGCAAGAACGCACAAATATCCCCACTGAATTTTTCAACAACTACAGCATTATATGTTACCTCTAAGATGTATGAAAGACCCTGTCTTTAAAGGGACGAACGTTTCTGCGAACAACCTCTTTAACTAAATAATTACGGTGTGAGACATATTTTGAGTTATGAAAGAATCTGAAATTAAGACCGATACCGAGAAATTGAATCCAAAATAAAAGTAAGTTTCGGTTTTGCTCCGAATTAAAACGTACCTCATGGCCTAAATATTACGCTAAATACTGTCTTTGTTTTCAGGATAAAGAGGTGACCTGCGCTATAACACCCTAGCTCCCTAGTATTACCAGAAATAATTTGTGTCGCTCACTGAAGCCAGCAAACTAGACAGGCTCAGCAGCGGCACGCACCTCCGACCCTCATTAAACCGGCCATCTCTGGAAAACGAGTGGCGCCACCTATAGTGAATTGGAGTCGCGAATTGGATGCGGAGGTGGCGGAGGGATATATGATTTCCTTTAAGGGGCATTTGCCGCTACCTTCTTGACTTGTAACCGACTGATAATTTCGCTTTTTTTTTTTATGAGGCGAAATTGGACTGAAGCAATATGAATCGTGCAAATGTGACGTAAATAATAATATGGCATACCTTGCAATCAGCTTTGTAGATGTATTCTTATGCCGTTCCAATCCGCTTGTCGGTCAAATCGTTTTCTACTGCGTCGCGCACAATCTTTCATGAAACACGAAGCTTCCTTATTAAAAACTTGGAAAGCAATGTTGCAGCAACATTCCTCCGACAAAAAAAAAAAAGTAAAAAAGCTTGAGGTACATTTAAGCATTTTTTATGACTTGTGAATGCGAAAGCATGCAAGCCGCTCGTCGGCTCCCTTTGTCGTCTGCCAGTCGGCTGCCTTTGTCGTCTGCTCGTCCGCTCCTTTGTCGTCTGCTGCATACTCGCGCGCGCGCGCTTCGGGATCTTGACCATTGCGTGTGCAATGCCAAACGGCTGTTGCCTTTTCTCAGTCACTTCCTAACCAGATCGAACGTCCTCCTCTATCTCGATCCGTTGCTCTGGGGCAGGGGCGCGAGCGCGTCAACTGATGCCAAGTGCCCCTCGGTCCTCGCTAAAAGCAATCTTCCAATTAAAAAAAAAAAAGAAAAGAAGAACACAAGCAAGCAGAACGACACAGATGTTTCAAGCAAATGCTCTTTCTCAAGTGACAGGACCCGAGAAGGGGCAAATGGGTGACGGGAAACAAAACCGATCAATTAAATTGTAAAAAAAAAAAAAGAAAGGAAGGGAGAGAAAATGGGCCCGGAAGTCGAGACCCGCAAAAGCGCATCTCCGAGCTGGACGATTCAAATTAGAGGAAAAGGAAAACGTATGCTTGGCGACAACAAGACGCCCGTAAGCCTGCAGGCGTTTGGGGCGACAATCACCGAAAATTGTCCTCTGCAAAAAGCACTCGCTCGCTCCGCGGGACGAAGAAAAGAAAAACGCTTTAAAGATGCCGCGCTTTGTTACATCTCCGTGGGCTGTGGGCATACGGGCATACGGCTGGTACGGACACAAACGTCCCCATCCTCCCAGTTGGCGGGACTAGCTTGGCCATGCAGGGATCAGCCAAAATTTAGTTTCTTTATATATACTTTTTTTCCACCTGCTCCAGATGTTTTCTGCAGCAGTTTTTGCTGTGCCCTTCCCGCGCCAGGGCTTGGGACGCTCTCACGAGTTGCCGAGGCGATTTGGTGGTCTTGTTCACATAAATCTGAGAAGTAACTGTGACGACGTTACTTTTTACAGTTACCTTCGAAATTTGTTACACGTGGTTTGTCTTGTCCTTGCTTTTGGGACAAGTTATTGGTCAACCATACAAGGAATGTGTCAGAAAGGAAGCGGTAGAAAAGAACCTCGAGGGCAAACCAGAATCAAGGAAGGTGCTCAAGGTGTAAGTGCCTGTGTGACATAAGTGCAAGTGACTTCAACGAAAGGGCCAAGTGCAAGAAATAAAATTCCTTGAAAAGTATGACCTCGCAGCATCTAGTTTTATATACAAGGTATAAAAATGCAACCAAGCTAGCTGTGTAAAAAATCCACCAGAAATGGATAAAAAAAAAGGGGGGGGGGTCCCCCCCATGAAACATCTATCTTCCAATCAAGTTCACATACAACCACGCTTAGAACTAACCTCGACTTCACAAAATTTATGCTAAAAATTGATCAACCCCACAGTACCATAAACCCTCGGGTTTTAAGGAAATTTCAAGTGAACTCTAATATATCTGTAGCTATATTCTATTGCCCAGGCTGAGCAAAAATGTACATTTATTTGCATGTTGCCTCCTCTAGGGGTCTCTGATAGAAACACTCTCAGTTCAGGAAATTTTTATGAAAAGAATGAGGCGAAAGGAAGTCGTTCATCAATAATTTGCGGCCGCGCGGAGGGCTCAGCCTTTGCTCTGCTGCAGAACGCCACAGCTGAGCTGTGGCGCCATCTAGTAGAATGGGGCGAAACTAGGTAGGCCGCATCCGGGGACAGCGCTCCCCGTAGGCGCGCTCCGGGTGAAGTGGTCGGAAGTAATAGAGTTGGTCGTGGTCAGCAGCATGTCTTGATCATGACATTAGCTGACTAGAATGCCAAAAAACGCGTTAAGAAGCAAGAATTAAGCGTCAACGTAATAGTCCATGACCCGTTTTTCTTGAATGGTAGGTGACCAATGTAAACAGTATTTACCATGATTTCTCCAACCTAGACGCTGACTGCATAAAGAGTTGCAATCTTATTCTTAAAGGAGGCATAATAAAATGAATGGGACTCAAAACACCCTTAGCTGTCACCGAGTGTTCAGTTCGGAAACCGGGTTCACCGCCTGACCTCTTGCCGTAGCCTCCTCGCCGTCAGGGTGGGCCATCCTTTGCATGGCCGCGGGTGCGATGCCCAGCGGCATGGACAGTCTCTGTCTCCCCCAGCAGCGTCACTGTCATGTCTCGGTGCTCGACGCCACGGAGCATTCTCGGACGAAGACGAAGCCTGCACAGACGCCGGAATCAACTCCGCGATATGGAGTTCTGGCCACGCCAGTGCCAATATCATCGAGTACTCTGGCGACGTCGACAATATGTAGAGAAAACTTTATTAGAGGAGAAAGGCTGTTATTTTCCACATTTGACATTCGTGCTTGCGGGGGATACCGCGTTGAGAAGTGCCGGGTATGGGACGGGAGAAATGTGTATACACCCGCAGGCGATAGAAGGTGAACGCCGGACAGTCGACCGGTCCGTGCTATCAGCGCCATGACGCGGCTGCCGTGGCGGCTCGCTTTCTTATCGCGCACTTCGCCGAGATTAAGCGCTGGGATCGAGCGCTGTTCTCAGCTCTGCTGGTACTTCAAGCTGAAAGCGTGGAAGTGGGTTTCCGATTTCGGCATCGCTTTTTGTAGGCATGGCTAGCATATCGTCGCAAGTGCGACGCGGCTGCTGACACACCACACAAATGAAAGAATATTGTGTTCTTTTTAAGAAGCGGAAAGTTTAAGTTACTTTTTATTTGTTCCCCAGCCTTCCGAATGAGCACATATCACAACAAAAAAATTTGCAGTGGCTTAGCTTGGCTAGGCCAGGATATACGTGGCGTGAGCTAAGGTTACTGCTGCTTCAATGACACACACATGATATACGCATTATGCGACACATGTATATTTATTTTATTTTTTTGCTCAACGTCAAGTTGCTTCTTTATTGCCACAAAGACGGCTCGGTGGTCAGTGTAGTAATCACGCTGACGACGGATCTGAACGAAGTGAATCCGTGGCGAAAGTAAAACGTTCGGCCACATCGTTTAGAACCGGTAGACCTGGTGGCATGGGTGGGTAACGATACCCATTGGTAACGCTAAAGGGTGGAATCTTCAAGCTTAACAATTCCGAAGATTTCGAGATAATGAGTGATTTCGACTCAAAAAGCCCTAGTAAAAGACACTACATCGTTTGCTTCGCGAAAAATGGGATATATATTTTTAAATCTAATTTTAAACACGAGCGGAAATCGAAACCGAAACTTCGGCTCCGTCCGGCAACATTGGCCTCGAGCCGCCAAGTACATGGCCATCACGTGGTACGAGATGTCACGTGATCCTCGGCCCAACGACGGGCGGGATGGGGACGGGCGTATGGCAGGCGCGAGTGTCGTCTGCTCTGCACCGCACTCTTCGCCACGTTTTGGTGTCAACGGCATTCGACGACGTCTGCACAACTGCGGCATAAGTCTGCGCACGTGGTGTCCATAGTGTGGACGAAACTCCGAGAGACAATAATCACAAACGGTGAGACGACAACAGTGGTTGTGACGCAAAAGACGGCGGTAACGGCGGGACCACGGCGGGCGGCCGGTCTGCTCCCAGAAGCGCGCTGCGCAGGCGCGTACGCCAATCACGTGGACACCGCTGAGCGCAGAGAGGCAACGTTGGTGACGTCATGCGCTAAGCTCGATCGGAGAAGTAAAAACAAGCAAAGGGGGCCATGAAGATGACGTTTAGCTCAATGTTGGCTCCGCCCATGCCGTAGCCTTGACTGCGCTGTTGGTTGCGCCTGAATAGACCATTTGCTGTCTTACCCAAGCATCAAGGAGAATGCAGGGATTGGTGTTCCACGCGCCACACGCGCACGCCTTTCCTGTATAAATGATTCGAAGTAAATAACCAAAAGAAAGCATTGACGAACGCGCGTGCAAGATGCCATTTGTTTTAGGTTTTTGCTTTGGAAAAGTTACTACTGCTGAGGCCAGCACGTGCGGCGCGTGGAACACCAATCCCTGCATTCTCCTTGATGCTTGGGTAAGACAGCAATAATCAGCCGATTTCGACAACTTGGTGAGTTGCAAAGTTTGCCGGACCGTTTAAGAAACATTTAGACAGAATTGCGTCGTAATATTTAACGTGTGGTCTTCCTAGAAGATACTGAAGAGGACTGCATTGTTTTTTTCAAAACCAAAAATGAAGCGGAGTTGCCCTTTAACGAGAAAGTTCTTGCACGTTGTACAAACCCGCGCCACGGTTTCACCTCACTCAGGTGGCGCCGCTAAACTCAACGTTTCACGCATGGCACTACTTACCGGCGTCAAGTCTTTCATGTGCCACAGTCTTTCAGACAGGTCGCACACATATCCAAACGGATTGTTTACGAAGTCCGTCTCGAAGGTCCGAGTCGCACTGGCGCTTTCGCTAAGTTTCACCGTATAGTCAGTCAATCGGCGAGCCTTGACGTCATCGACGGCGTCTTGTTGCTGCTGCTGAGATGGTCGGGCACGTCGATCAGCCTCCTGGCGACGCCGCTTTGTTAGACGTTCCTCACTTTGCTCCGGTGTCTCCGCAGCATGTTTAGCCTTCTTCTGTTCGGTCTTCCTACGCTCAACCGCTAATTGCCGGGCAACTACTTCGAGATTCGAGTTGCTTCTCCGCTCTTCTGCGCCGCTGAGGAGCAATTTTGCTCACCTTCTTCATGGCTATAGGTCTGTTTCTCTCGGCCAGGAGGAGCTGTAGCGTTCACGAGACGCGATCACAAAAGAAGCGCTTCCGATAGCGTCCGCGAGACGCGACCCTTTAATGGTGACGTGAAGCGGCGTCCTGGCGTTCCATCATGTATACACTCCACGGGCGTAAACCAGCGTCTGTGTAGCTTCCTCGGCGTCTGCTCGCGTCTGTCGCGGCTATGACCTCAATCCTCTGGAATGCAAAGACCGGTGAGGCGCGGGCGGTGGCGGCGGAGCCCGCGGTGGCGGCGGCCCCGCGCGCCAGCTGTGCGCCGTGTGACGTCACTGCTCCTCGCGCTTGCGCAGCACGGAGCACGGCTCATTATGCGAGCCACGCGAAACTGCTCAACCTCGGCCAGTGTAGCTCACGCTACAAAA
>JAZHYW010042229.1:0-17619 GCA_037355805.1 Ixodes ricinus | reverse complement strand
CACTTCGTTCGGTTACGTATTGCTGTGCAAGAAACGGCCAGACCTTAGTAGCGTGCACATATTATAATCAACAAAAGAACAGACACAAAAAACAAGCAAGACATAATTTTGCAAACGTAAGAGTAAAAATAAACAAAACTACATAAAAAAAGACCTCGGCTGTTTGTTCGGCGGCCAAGGCTCGTTTAAAAGTTATGAGGGGTGAAAACGAGTTTAAATCACTCCCATTATTTATTATAAAGGAGCTGTAGGCTTTAATTGGGGACTGGACACCAACTTTCTGTAGGTAAAAAAAGAAATGAACATCTTAAACGCTTCTGAGAGGTACACAAAAAGAAATCTCATTTAAAAACACTACAGATTTATTTATTTATTTATTTATCAACACCCGCAGCGCCTTTCGGCATTACAGCGGGGGTTACATACGCCAAACATTACTTGAATACACACAAGCAGGCCTCTTGTGAAGTACGGTCGGCTTAAATGATTAAATGATGCATCAAGCGTAGCGTCCTCTGTCTCATACCAAAAAGACCGATTCTCGCGTTAATCTTCTTTCGTGCAGGGTACAATATGCTGAAGCAGATCAAATGGTCATTTCATAATCAAAATAAGTGCCCTCCAAAACATCTATCACAAACAATACGTACGAGACGACGCGTCACAACTCAGCACGACCTTTCGACTCAGCGAAACTCTAGTTCAGACAAAACAAAGGGCGCAAAATAGATTAATCATGCTAATACAGCTGACTACGAAGAATTCCGCATCTTCAGGAAATAACGCCTAGCACCCGAGAAGAAGTCATTCAAAATCTTCGAAACGTCCTCAGTAAACAGAGCCCGGGCTTTTTGTACTGGGTAAATGAAACGCATCATCCGAAAACGCTTCGACACCTCAGCAAAACTGTTGGTTGGCACGACTACGCGTACCAGTTTCAAACTTTAGTAAACTGTCCCTTCAAATATCACTTTACCAAATAAACACAACGCGTGAAACGGGCTTTCCCGCGCGTTACCCAAACAGCGCAGGAAACGCGTTGTATGTCGAGGATCGAATCTGCGGACTGTCCAGAATGCCGCGTCGTCACAAACAATGATGATAGCTAGAGAAGCACCTCTTGTTGCTCGCACACGCCGCCAATAGGGGCGTAGGCGGTTCATTATTTTCATTTAGGTACTAAGTAAAAATAGCGTTTTAATAATAATAAAAAAAGAGCTCTCGAATTCACCAAAGAATGATTTTTTGTAGGCGTCAGGGGCATCGAGGCAGAAGAAAAAACGGGTTCGGAAACAGAATTTCGAGCGTTATTGGCATTTGGAATCAGGTAGAAATTTAACTGAACTATTTCATGCAACACCGTTTTCTTCCCTACTAACCGAAAGGTCAACCAATAAAAAATGGCGTTATGTGTATGTTTATACAGCCGGAAGGTAGAATCAGTCCCCGTTGGGCGTCTGGCTTCTTAGCAGTGGTTGAGAAATTAAGGTAGTGCAGTACATCCGCTAGCCTAGGGTCTTTAACGTGCATCACGCAATAGTGACACACGAAACGGTGCGATGCTCGTCTCAGATCGAAACTGGCAGGGGTTGGAATTGAACTCAGGATCCCTGGGTTCTGCAGCGTAATGTGTTTGTTTTGCCTCCCGTGGAAACAGCCGCCACTGGGCAAGGGCGAGACACTGGCCAGCGGCGCCCCACAAGGGATACAGAAAGGACACCGCCCCCCTGCCCAGGCAGGGGAGGGGGGGCGGGCGGGGCGGGGGGGGGGGTGTTTGGTTTGCATCTTTCACCCAAAGACAAGTTGGTACGCCACTGCATCTACAGCTGAGAGACGAGTCGCTCGTTGAAGGTCAAGGCTGTCAAAACATACCCACAACCAATATTTTTTTTTAAGTCGTTAACATAATTTTTGGCGGGATGAAAAATTCGACTTCTACCTGTGTTGGTGTTATGGAGCTTGAAAGTGATCGTGCTTGTTGTATCTTTCGTTATTCGGCGCAGTCACACGTAAATAATCCGAGCCTTATTCTGACATCAAGCGAGCAAGGCTTCCGCGTTACCGATGCTGCAGTGAATAGTCTCAGTAAGACTTGTGTCAACGACAGTCAGCAATCGCAACGAAAAAAAGAGCCGTACGATGAGCTTACTGAGATTTGTGCGGCATGGACTGCTCATCTTTTAGACGACAGAGGCGGACAATGTTAAACGCAATGTAAGTGTAATGCCAGCGTTTTGAAAAACTAACGCGTTTCGTCTCAAAATTCAGTGTGTGGAACCGGTTAACGCCAAGAAAGTTTTACAGGGGGCTGCACTGTGAGCGCAGACTGTACACAACAGTGTTTTCTGAAGTGTGTGTTTTGCCTCCATGTTTGTAAAGCTACTGTAACATTGCCTATATGGTCTCCTAAATAAAGGTCATTTGCCTTATTCGAATATTGTTGACTAACCCTTGAGCGCTGTAATGCCATGCAGTGGCGTAGTCAATGAATATTTTTCGTGCGTGTGCGTGTAAAGTGTGAGTGTGTGTGGACGAGGGGATCTGTTCAGGTGGCCGGGATGTCTAAGACTTGGGGTGCCACGGGGTTGGGAAGGAGGATTGAAATGCGTGTGTATATTAAAATATCGGCTTCATATTTTTTTTTTTTTTGGAAAAGGGGCGGGGGGGGAGGGGCGTTGGAAATTTTGTAAGCTCCTCCCCTCCCTCCTTTCATTTCTAATTTTTTACTCAGATAAGTTTGTTCAGAGAAACTGGTTATATTCTTATGCGCGTTCGTCGACCACCTCTCTGCACAATTTTAGCTTGATACATTCAGAACCCGACTTATGACGTCCCTTCAAACAGCCATCGATCCCTTTGACTCACCCTGTATTTTAGTTTTTTCCTAGGTCACGGAGACAACAACCATCCACAGGGATGTCTGATAACCTTCATCCTGGTCGACAATGACGCCGGTTCAGTTTACAATAGTTCACCAGTATCGTTGGACCCACCGGGGGTTTAATCCCAACCCCTGTCCGTTTATAAGTGGATAAGCATGGTATCGACGTGCGGTCGTGTATCACCACTGCGTGATACACGTGAAATACACCAGGCTAGCATTCGTACTGCAGTGGCTAAATTTCTCGTCTACAGCGGGTAACCATGTCGCCATTCTCTGGTAGACTTAGCTCTTGCTGTCTAAACAACTAACGACTCATTTTAAAACACACCTGTTCAGTTCACTGCAATGTTGTTTTTTTTACCCTGCCCGATGACTGGCATGCAACTACAAGAAGCTTGGCGTGAATAGGTCAAATATCTAATTGATAAAAAAAATGCCATCAACAACCCATTCAGACTTTATTGCGTGAATGACAGTAGTTACAAAGCGCAACAAATGGCCAATTCTAGGTATAGGTACTAAGCGTGCACAAACTACGAAGTGGTATAAACACAGAAATTTTAACGCAAGCTTACCACAATGATGTTAATGGTCAAGTTGTCTTTGCGGCAAAATGTAGGACGATCTCCTTCAGACCGATGATGCTAACGAAAGTTCAGTTAGACTCGAGGTATATTCAACGCACCCCACGACGTCGGCGAGCTTGCCATGGTGGCGACGGAAGCCTTCTTTCGCAGCTGCCTTGGCTGCCTTGTTTCGGGGAAGTCGACCCAGCTGTCTCATTTCAGCCGGTTGACTCTACGACACTCACGACTGCCGTCACGGCTCTGCTCACCGTCGACTAGGCATTAGCGATGTGCTCATCGGTGGCGACCATGCTCTTGCGACTCCCCGTCGCGAAAAATATGAGCGTGAGCGCGATTAATACCTGCAGCTTGACGGTGATTGTTCGCAACTACAGGGATGGTGGCACCGCGGTGTGAGAATTGCGATCCCTAGCTCCTGGATGATAGGCTTCAGAATTAAGATGCTTGCCTACATCTTCCTGACGTGGAATAATAAGGTTAGGATTATATATCGCTCGTGTTTCAGACAAAATTAGAATTACGGGTCGCAGACCCAACCTCGTATTGCTGTTATACGACGATCGTCCACATAACAACCATTTTGATAAGAGCAAGTGCGCCCCTATAGGCTGCGAAAGTTGCGAATGGTCGCCGTATCTCGTCGCGCAGCTGATCACACAGCTGCGCGTGCTTTTCGAAAAGCGGTATTGCCGTCGTAAGCAGTCATCGCGCATCGGGAAGGCAGCCGCGTGCTCGCGAAAAACCCGTCGTTGGGCTTGTTGGTCGAGCCATCGCTGCACAACGAGCATCGCCGCCATTTTTTCTTTACGTTCCAGAATCTAGCTTAGAGCTTGTCCGGTGTTATCGAAGCAGGAGCTACAAGTACGAGCACATGGCCCCGAATGATGCTTGCACTGCGCATGCGCGCCAGCTTGAAAGGAAGCTCGGAGCACGTTCCTGTACATCCTACACTCGCAGTTGCTCGTACTTAGGATGAAACAGAGTAATTCCGGAGTTAATCTAGTTACGCGACTTTTGCTATGTGCCGCGTAGATCATATGTAGTCATGCGTCACTGTGTCGTCACGATCCAAACTCAAAAATCGCCTGTTACGGCAAATGGATGCTTTTGTGTTTTGCGAACGTCCCCATGGCAACAGCTTCAGATTATGGCGTGTAATCTGGCCCATGGGAGCGCGCGGTTCCCATGGGGAAGTGTATTACTGGAACTCAAACGTTCGAATTTATGACCAGGATAGCACCCCAGGTGAAACGGAGTACAGACCCACTGCATATTTGTTTCAGCTGTGCCCCTAATTGAGTCGTTACTGCTTTCTCCCCACAGGCGCTACGGGACGAAGTGCGCGGGCTGCGAGCTCGGCATTCCGCCGACGCAAGTGGTCCGTCGCGCGCAGGACAACGTGTACCATCTGCACTGCTTCGCCTGCATCCTGTGCAAGCGACAGCTGAACACGGGCGACGAGTTCTACCTCATGGAGGACAACAAGCTTGTCTGCAAGGCGGACTACGAGGCCGCCAAAGCGCGCGAGGGTTCCACCAAGCGACCGCGGACCACCATCACGGCCAAGCAGCTGGAGACGCTCAAGAGCGCCTACAACAACAGTCCCAAGCCGGCCAGGCACGTGCAGAGAGCAGCTGTCCCAGGACACGGGCCTGGACATGCGCGTCGTCCAGGTCTGGTTCCAGAACAGACGCGCCAAGGAAAAGCGTCTCAAGAAGGACGCCGGCAAGACGCGCTGGGAGACTTCTTCCGGTCTTCGTCCGGCGCGAGTATCAAGCGGGATATCAAGGACCATCCAGGTAGGCATGGCTTGCAAGACGTCACCGGTACCATGCTGGTGCTCACTCTATGCCACTTCTACTTCTTCTTGCCGAGAGAAACCAATACTGTGGTGGAAAACGTATGCCACAGAAGGTCTGCCGCGAAGCCATTGAGCACATTTTTTACGTCGTCGATGCTAAAAGGCTTCAGACTAAAATATACGCTCTCCCACAGTTCAGCTAAAGTGCACATCTTCAAAACAACTAATTGTATTCATTACTCCACTTTCTAAGCTACGTTAAGTAATTAGCTTGGGGATTGTTCCTATTCCCAAGATTAACGCACACACCACCCAGAACAGATTTCCAGATTCACGACAAAGTCGACTGCCTACAGAGGACTGCAACAAGAGGGGTCCTGCCTTGTGGCGCAGTTAACTGCGATAATAAGCTACGCGCTTCGGTCATGGATCTCCACTTGTTCTACTTCTTGCATAATGTATTTCATCATGTGTAAATAAATATACGTAAGTTCAGAGTAAAACAAAGTCAATTAAAATCAGCACTTTAGTCTACTGTGATATCTATTTTGACATCAATATAACATAGAACACTGATCATGAGTAGACTTTCGTAAACTACTATTCTTTTGTGGACCCAAGTATAGAAGCAGCGCTCAGCACTTTTTTTATACCAATATGACTATTTCTTTATCATTAAATTTAATGTATATCGCACAGGCATAAATTAAGAACAAGACTATGTACTCTCTTATGCTCCATATTGGGAGATAATGCAACGTGCTCAATGAAGTAACTGATGTACGAGTCAATAGAGTCCACTAAATAAGCTACGCGTCAAAGTGAAGACACTTCCGCAATCTGGTGGATGGACAGATGAATGCAAACGGCTGTACCCTTAACGGACGGTGTACTATCGTGGACACTGTTAGCTACAACAGGGCAGCGGCGGCCGTCCGGTACCCCACAGCGCCACCTAGCAGGCGCTGTCAGAAACTCCGCGCATGCGCCGTTTGGCGGACTCGCTCTTCCTGCCTGCTAGCACATCCCCTTCGTCGTCTGCTACGCACAGAGCAGACGACGCCACAGCACTGTGTGAATTTTACGCTGAACACGGTTCAGCGTAACCACCGCGTAAGTGGGGCCACCGTTGATTCCCTGACTCCACCTGGCTAGAATAATCATCGCCACTAAATATAATATCATGGTAGATTACATTTTTTATGGGACAAACTTGCAGTTATAATCCGTTTCACTTTTAGGTCTAAGCGCAGCGGACACTACTGAACGATAGGGCCCCCAAAGAAGCGACAAAATAGCACTTTTTGCACCTTATTGGGTCCCCGGTGATGCACTTCGTGACGTTGCACCTTTTCCTGCTATTTGATTGGCTCTGTCGTTTTGTAGCGTACTCTACGCTCGGACTTAGGGTGAAACGGAGCAAAACAGTAAATTTCGGTATCACACTTGCTGCGCTCATACTGATTTGCGAACGCATATTGTTGAAGATGCACTGCGCACGCCTGTCTCGAAAAAGCAAAAAAAAGAAAACGTAGACAGGGTAAATGCCGATCAATCTGCGATCTTCCCCGACAAAAATCGCCGGTTGAAAATGAGTTTGAGACCAGTTCGCTATGGCGAGGTGCCAGACGAGGCATCCCTGTAGCATCGCCTGCTCTGCGCCCAGCAGACGACAAAGCGAGGGTGCGTTCGCCAACGGGAAGAGCGAGTTCGCCACACGGCATATTAGCGGAATTTCGGACGGCGACTGCTGTGGCGCTGGGCGCGCTGGGGTCACGAGACGGCTACCTGCTGCCGTGTTATAGCTAACAGTGTCCACGATAGTACCTTCCGCCACCTAGCATAGCGAATTATTTTCAACATCATAGTGTTTAAAACCATTCTCAACGTTTTTCAACATCTGAGTGCTCAAAATCATTGTTGTCAGTTACCTAAAGCTCTCTTTGCAATCGCACGGAACCGCTCTTTCGTCCTCCAGTAAGGCTTAAAAGTTCACGACACAGCAAAGCGATATCGCCTGAGCTTCCTAACACCGCACCGAAAGCTCGAGAAGTCGCATTTTTTGAATCGTCAATGGCGCCAGCTCTGCACTCAGCACTAGAATGGCGGCGCCCACAAGGCGACAGGGAAGAAGAGATGCTCATGCGATGTTCTTTTTAGGAGGCTCGATGCAAGGCACACTGAAATGAATCGCCCTGTACATAAATGACTTGCCTTGTGAAACCTTTATCGCTTAACTCTCACTGGAATCACCAAACAAGTCACGCTTAGAACGTCGGATCTCCAATTCTCGATTTTCTTGGAGGCGCGGCCATTTTGGTGGTGCTTAGGGCAGAGTCGGGTGCAATTGGTGATCGCTATGGTTCGAAAACGCGGCTTCTTGATCTCGAGATACGATGTCCACAAAGCTCAGACGATACCATTTTGCTCACTCTCTAGGAATGTTTTTGAATTCTTGGAGTACGAGGCGTTTTCTGCGATCTCAGATACAACTTTTTCCCCGACACTAACAAAGTCCTCCACCGCGCGTGGTGTCTCTTTTGCCGGCGGCCTCAGAGGACTCTGAGCCGTTCGGCATGACCGGCAGCGACCCGGAGGCCTCCCACTCGCCGGGCCAGCACTCGGGCCACAGCGGGGCCTCGTCCTACTTCCCGGCCAGCCCCGGCGCCCAGATGGGGCCGCACTTCGGCCTTTCTGGAGAGCAGTTCCCGGGACGCGGAGACGACACCTACGGGGAGTTCCCGCTCAGTCCGGCCTCGTGGCTCGAAGACATGGACAGCACGCCTTCGTCGGCCAACTTCTGAGAGCCGGTGCACGGTGTCGACCGTTGGTACAGACTCTGTCTGTTCAGAAGGGTCCTTTTCGACCACTGGTGCGGACCCTGTCTGCCCAGAAGGGTTCCCTTCGAACATTGGCACGGACTTTGTCTAAGAGTTCCTTGCCCGTTGGCACGGATTCTGTCTGCCCAGGAGGGTTCCTTTCTACCATTGGCACGGACTCTGTCTAAGGGTCTTTGACCAATGGCACGGATTCTGTCTGCCCAGAAGATTTCCTACCGACCATTGGCACGGACTCTGTCTGCCCAGGAGAGTTTCCTTGTGTGAATTTTTTTTCTTCTCTGCTGTCCCTCCTCACACCGGCCTCGAGTGGACTATTTGGAGTCACATCAAGGAGAGTAGTGTGTGTACATATGACGTGAATACATATTAATATATTCCCAAGTCAAAGGCCGGAAGTGTCTTGCATGCTTTCAGCTGCGGATTCGGCGTTCCTGCGCGCCGCCTATGCGCAGAAGACTGGACGAGGGTGTTCTGCCGGGCACACATGCGATAAAAGTTGACTCATGAATGCTTTTAGTGTCCTCGTCTGCAGCATACTAGTCACGAGTTTAGGGATGCCAGAAGAACAAGAGAAGGTAGGGGCCGGTGTGGTTTCATGTTCAAAAGTAACCGCGTTAGAATATAAAATGACTAGCCTCATTACGTTAAAGCGGCGTTCATACGCTCGCAACCGAGTAAAACGGAGAGAGTAAGACCGGTTTTCAAGCCCTCTTGCGACGGCGAAGGACCTGCTCCGCAGCCGCGCATCCATCCTCCGCAGTCGCAAGAGGCTTAAACCCCGGTCCCTGGCCTTGTCTCTCTCGGTCTTACTCGGTTGCAAGTTTGTGAACGGCGCTAACAATGAGCCAGTGCTCCCCGACATAGTAGAACCAGATTTCTAACCACCCAAAACAATTTTTATTGGTACCGTTGGCTCACGAACATTTTCTTAGGGACCAGTCGATTATGATGAGCGCAAAACTTGTTTCGAAAGAGGTACTTATACCTTGCACGGCTGCAAGCAGAATTGACGTTTTGGTGACCTGTGGCTGTGGTAGGGCCGAAACCGACGGCGCCGCAAGTGAGACGAACTTAATAATAATAATAATTGGGGTTGTTGGGATATTTATACAGCGTGTAGTTGGTCTGCTTATTTAAAGTTGCGACGAGTCACTCGCTGTAGATGAGCAATTTAGCCAGTGCGGTACAACCGCTAGTCTGAGGTCTTTAACGTACACCACGCAGCAGCGATACACGACCGCACGCCGGTACGATGCTCATCCAGATCAAGCTGGGCAGGGGTGGGGCTCCGAGCTCAGGATCCCTGGGTTCTGCAGCGCGAGCTTTCGCTCCACGCGCGTCGCGCTGGGTGTGCGCTTTAGCACTCGGCCACCGATTCCCCTTTTTTTTTTCAAAGAATTTTATTAAGAGTTTGTCTATTTACAAAGTTTCAAAATGATCGCATTGGTTGCCATACCTATCATATCAGTGAGCTTTGTTTAACAGGCGAGGACCGCGATTCACACACAGATTCAAAATGTAACTCCTGACCGAACTTCTCTTTCGGACGTCACAGTGACTTCTCGAACAATCCCAAAAGGCGAGACGATGCGACACATTTGTTTAGTAGAGCATTGTCGCATCCTCGTAGCCGAAACGGGAAAGTGCAAAATCTGGTAGTCTTTCAGCAGACGTTTTGTGTTTCTTTGGAATGGCACAAATTGGCCTTCTTGCAGAATTTATTATTATTCTTAAAGTACGGGCGTGGCGTGAACGGTTAGATTGGTGCCTTTCTAACAAATTTGAAGTGGTGATTTTTATTAATAATAAGAAACGTAAAGATAATCCCACAGAGACCAGCGTTTTAAAAAATCAATGACATTGAGTCACGCAATATTTAAAATAAAACCGGACAATTTGAATCTTACATCGCAAGGTGCGGATGAGTATACCCCAGCAAAAGAAAGGTAACTCAAGCTTTGCCAGTTTGATGTATTGAGATTTACATTAGTATGCCCTGAAATGGCTGTGCTGCTTTCAATGTAAATACAAATTTAGTCAGTGCAGTACGCACGACTGTTAACCTGGGGTCTCGCCAAGGTTTTTATTCGTACATGACATATGAGAGTTCAACTACCCAAAACACAAGATGCTGCTCGAAATTCGATATTTTTCCGCCCGAAAACTGCCGATCGATAACTGGCGGTTTGAGTCGCGCTCAGTCTCCTCTTCGTGGTCACGTGTCGTTTTCTATGGTTTAGTTAGACACACAGACTAAATATAATCAAAATCGTGAGTCATCGAGGGCAGACACTCAGTATTAAAAATATTTAAAAAATATGATACCCATTTTTTGTGGCTTCAAATACGTTAATTAAAGCTGCAACTACGTTGCTAAAAAAACTGCGCTTTTTTTGCGTAATTTTTAACATGGCGTCGAATCGCGGGAATCACGGGCTGGACGTTTGAACGAAGCGAACTAAGCGATCACGGCGGACGACGGGCGTGGGACCTCTACTTCAGAACTGTTGTTCGCAGTACCGGGAAATCTATCTAGCTTCAAAAGAGAAATCGTTTGCCCATCAAAACAATTACGATTTATTCCGTACGTGTCGTACGGAATAAATCGTAATTGCTTGACCACCAAGTTGATTCGCACAAAGACGTCGCCCAGTCGTCGCCCCTTCTTCTGGCTGAAGACATCCCTCATCTTTCGAACACGATTTGGTAAGAGCTTGAAAACGCGCCAACGTCAAGCACGAAGTGCTTGACTTTGCGTTTTTCGTGCGACGTCCGAGTTTTTCGTCGGCTTCTCACGGCCGAAAAACGAAGGGAAAAAATTAAGAAAGAACGCGGTCGGGTGTAGCCACGTGACTTCCGGAAACTTTCCCCTACGTTCCTTCTTCCTCTCCAGTCCAGTTTTGATCTCAAATTCAAGCAGTTGCGATTTTTTTTACTTTATTAAAAATACACGTGACGCTGTAGCAAAATACAGATGGGGTAGTCTTCTGACACCATATTAAAGCGATAGCTTTATGGAGCTCAGTAGTCGCCCCGGCCTCGGTGGCGTGCAAGAAAAGTCGCTGGCGTCCTAGAAAGCCGCAAAAATCCTGATTGGTCGATAGGGTCATGACGTCAAAGCCACATGACCTCGCGCGGGAATTTCAAACAACCCACAACGCTTTACGTGAAATGTGACATCACGCGTGACATGAAAGTGAATAAAACATGACAGGTAATGCGAATTAAAGGTCGCCGCATGTCTCAAATGACTCAACTTTATAAAATACTGTAAAACTTTTTCTTTTTATTTTCGCGGCCCCTAGTTTTTGCGAATCGGTCAAAGAGGACATATCGCTGCTACTAAATTTCACGAATTCCTGACGCCTGTATTGAAACCCTCAAGAACCAAAATTTTCGCGTGCTCTTAAATTTCGCGAAATTTTCAATTCGCGAAATTTGCGAAAGTTAAGTGTTTGTGAACATTAAGAGCTTTACAGTAATCCATTTGCCTGAAACGAAAAGGTTTTAAGAAGTTTAGGCGGAGGCGGGATTCGAATCCTCGAATCTTCGGTTGCGAGCCAGACGCGCTACCAACTAAGCCACACAGACACTTTTTTTTTTCCAGTTGGCACAGTTGTTTGCTTGCCATGCCAAAGCCCGTAGCATTTAGACCAGTTGACAACACAACCAGTGAGGTCGCAAAACCTCCTCGTTACTTCAACGGCTTTCGACACGCTCTGGGCGTCCGTACCAAATAATGTCTACGTCATCTGCGTTTGACAGAAGCTTAACTTCACTTTAATTACAAACGAAGCCTCGTATGTCTGTACACTGAATGACATATCGGCAGCAAGGGCTCCAATACGCCTCGCAAGTGAGCTCATTTTCGTCTTCTGCGCATGAGAAAGGAAGTAGCGGTGGCGTCAGAACGCCGAGCCCTGATTGGCTGATCGCGGTCCCCTATCTGAGCGTCGTCTGCTCCTTTGCAACATCGTCTGCTCGCAACGTCGTCTGCGTCTGTCTTACCTGTCCTGCGACTTTCGGAAGTGCAGGTCTTTACGAGCGAGCTCGACTTCGCCTTTCAGAGAAGGCAGACGAAATAACTCGAGCGGTTCGTTGTTTTTGTCGAACAACTAGCAGACGCGCATCAAGGAGGGAAGTCAAAGTACTCACTGGCGAGGTGTCCTGAGACGCCGAGGTTTGTTTGCTAAGAACCGATAGTGAGCGTGTTAGTGTCCGCAAGTTCCCTCCCAAATACTTTTTCCCCCTTTCGTGTGCGGCAAGACTCCTCATTCTTTAACGGCGTCGGCGGGTTGGCGCAGTTAACGTCGTATGCTTTACGTCTGCTAGTCAAACCGATGGCTCCTTTACCTTTACGGCGTCTGTCGGAGATTCACCGCTTTTTCACCGGCGAGAGTCACAGTTGCCTCGGAAAACAAGGAGATGACAAGAGGAAGAGATTGACCTCTTAATCTAAAATTGAGGTCAGTGATCACAGTATAATACGGGAAGGGTTCACAAGGGTCGCGCGGGCACATTCCATTCAGCACGCCAGCCGGTCGTGGGCAGACGGTCACCGAGTCGGAGTGGCTGCTAGGCCTATCTGCCGAGTTCGCTTGGTCGGTGTCGGTGGAATCGTGGCCGTTGGAGCTTTTCCCGGGTGTTCGTGGATCCAGCGTTCTTGTTCGTCGTGGTCTGGTTCAAGTACTTTTTACTTTTTCTTGGTGCTTGAAGTCGGGACGCGAGAGAAGCGCACGTAGAAAAATAAACGTCCGTTGGTCGTCGCGACCGCGACGCTGTCGGCCATGCTGATTTGATGGTAACAAGTGCGTAGCTTCGGAGCTGTCGTAGGATTTTGTCGTAACCTGCGCAAAGCTTAAGAAAATTTCGGTTCGTGAATACGAATTTGTTTTTAAGTTTTGTCTTACGCATATTTTTGGCGTAAGATAGTTTCGTGAATCTGGCCTCTCCACTTTCAAAAGTCGCAAGAAGGGTAAGACAGACGCAGACGATGTTGCGAGCAGACGACGTTGCAAAGGAGCAGACGACGCTCAGATAGGGGACCGCGATCAGCCAATCAGGGCTCGGCGTTCTGACGTCACCGCTACCCCCTGCGCGAGAAGCAGACGAACTTGCCCTCCGCATTAGCTTGCGAAAAGCTATGGAGATAAGGGGCAAGCTTGCTCACCGAGGAACGAACATTGATTTGAGAACTAACTTTTTATTAACAATAAGTTTTGTTGCGCAATTTGAGTAGTCTATCTTTACGCAACTGAAAATCACTTAACCAATGCCATTATATTCTAAAATACAAAAAAGGACATTGTGGTACACCCGGTCGAAAGCCTTTTCTAAATGTGCAGGGTGTCACAAAATAAAATTTACACGGTCTTTTTTACCGGAAAAATAAACTAGGCATCGCCGAACGCTCATTCTCCGCCCAAAGGTAGCGCTAGAGGTCACAACCAGATGCCAAAGTTTCAGCTCGATCCGATTGCTTAATCTAAAGTTATAAGTGATTTTCTGAAAATTCCAATGGGAAAATGGCGGCCGACGGAGTTTTCAAACACATGGGGCTCTATGACACCAGAAACCGAAACCGGGCAAAAATGGGCTCCATTTTCCCATTGAAATTTTCAAAAAATCACTAATAACTTGTGATTAAGTTATCGGATCGGGCTGAAACTTTGGCATCTAGTTGTGACGTCTAGCTCTGCGTTTGGGCGGAGAATGAGCGTTCGGCAATGCCTAGTTTATTTTTGCGGTAAAAAATACCGTGTAAATTTTCTTTTGTGACACCCTGTATTTGGAGCATTGCTATTTGCCGATACTCCGCGTCACAAACTTCAAGAATGCTTATAGCAGTGTGTGTGTTTGTACTAATACAGCGGCCCTTGATCCCGAAAGTCTGATGCGGCCCGACAATTTTCCCAATTGCACTCTGCCACCTCCGTGCTAACACCTTCATTAGAATTCTATAGTCGACGTTGGCCAGATTATGCTGCCTATAGTTCCTATACTTCGTCTCACCTTGAAGGCTGAACTCCATGGGACGAATTATGCGACGAATAACTAGCGAACGCCGCCCGACGGCACGCTCGCTTTGCGCGCGACGTAGCAGCCACTGTGTTGATTCCACGCGCAGAGCAAAAGCCGCCGGGCAAAATTCGTCGGTTATTCGCAGCATATTTCGTCCCATGGAGTTCAGCCTTTAAGGCTGAACTCCATGGATCGAATTATGCGACGAATAACTGGCGAACGCCACCCGACAGCACGCTCGTTTTGCGCGCGACGTAGCAGGCGCACTGTGTTGATTCCACGCGCAGAGCAAATGCCGCCGGCCAAAATTCGTCGGTTATTCGCAGCATATTCGTCCCATGGAGTTCAGCCTTTAGTATGGACAATTGTTAGCCGCGTGTGGTAAAAGCGTGAGCTAGTTGCTTCGAATGAAGCCTCGGCGCCTGCACGAGCGCTCGTGCAACGATGCTCCAGTCACGAGCGGTCAAGGCTTGCCGCTGCGCTCCCTCAGCATCACAGTTAGTCAAGCGCTGCAGAACCCAGGCGATCCTGGGTTCGAGGCCCACACCTGCCCGTTTCGATCTGGATGAGCATCGTACCGCTGCGGTCGTGTATCACTACTGCGTGGTGCACGTTAAAGACCTCAGGCTAGCGGTTGTACTGCACTGGCTAAATTGCTCATCTGCAGCGAGTGACTCGTCGCAACTTCAAATAGCTGACCAACTACACGCTGCACAAATATCACGATAAGCCCATGTTAAGGTGAGACGTAGCGGCGTCTTCACTCTTGGGGATCAGGACAGTATGTACGAACAGAAAAAATACGGGCAACTCGTGGTCCTGATAAGACTGACAAAAAATGCGATGGAGCAAGGGCGCAATCTCAGGCCTAAACTTTTTATAAAATGCTGCGCTTAGCCCATCCGGTCCCGGCAACTTGCTGTTGCTGAGTTCATTTATCGCTCTCTCGTTCTCAGTTACGGTGATCGGCTCTTCCAAAAACTGCGCGGTGTCGCTATCTAGCTTCGGGAAATTCGGAAAATTCTTCATCAAACCCTTTCCTTTTTGTGGTTTTTTTATCAAACAAAGTCTTATCAATATTCTACAAATGCTAGCTGTATCAAATCGCGATTGCCAGTCACTGCGTCTTGGTGATCTATTTCCGCGATTTGGTTACCGCTATCGTATTTCTTTTCTAGCGCAGGGCCCGCTCCGTCGAGGTTTCTCCGACCAGTAACTTCTCAGCCCGGGTTCGGACAATCGCCCCTTTACATCTTTCTTCATCAATTCTTTGAAGATTCGCCTTCACACTGCTGATGTCATCCTTAAAGACGCCCTGTGTCTCTCCTTCTTCGGCGAGATGCCTTCGTAAATCAATGCGTGGATCCGTTTTCTACTTTTCGCTCTTCCCGCTTTATTTGACATGCCCTTCCTATTGCGTCTATGTTTACTTGTTCCCTTTAGAGTCCCAGAGGCCCTTGGGCTCTAAACTCGTCAAACACAAAGTGGGGCCGACGTTCACGGAGCGCACCGATTGGTCTGTCACGACGATGACTTCGCGCTTTTTTCGCCGAAGTCCAATCGGCGCGCTTCAGCGAACTTTCGGCTCCGACTTTGTGTTTGACGAGTTTAGGCCCCTCGTGTGTCACTTGATCGTCAGCCGGCAGCGTCGGGAGCAGAACCCGATAGTCCGCGGATACGCAAAAGCCCTGTCACGGCCATCGACGACCGCTATCAAAGCTCGACCGGAGCTCGCCATTCGTGCGTCCCCACTGTACACGCATGCACGCCTTGGGGACGAGCGGGGGTTAATGTGTGTAGCTATCGCGTTCTACTCTCAAAGGCGAAGCTTAAAGGGGCCCTGCAAGGACTTTTTTACTGGTTTTTAATTTGCACCGAACCTGAGCGCACTGAACGTAGTAACTTAAAGAAACTTTTCTTCTCTTGAATTTCGTTTTATTTTAAAAGTTATAGGAAAATTAAAATTACAATAACAAGCAAAAAATAACCTCCTTCATGACGTCCTTGGTCGCTTGAGTGGCCGCGAACTAGAGGAGCGGTAGTGAGCTCAGCTAGCGCTCACGGCTGCCGCACTCCGTGTCAACGGCTCGAGAGGGCGCCACTAAAGCATGTTCTAGATAGGCTGTATGAAGCGGGCAGCCAGGGCGGCTCGCATTGCATTGGCTGCGCGATTCAGCACTAATTCGGCATGACACTTCATTGGCCACAAACGACAGCAATACAGGGTAAAGATCAGTTCAGAACCGGAACCACTTCGTGCTGCCATACCGCCAAACGGCCGAACCGCAAGCCAAACCTGCTCGCCAAAGGCCTTCGGAACTCTCCGAACCGGTCGGATTCTCGAGCCCGTATCAGAGCCGTTTATACTGAGAGAGTTTGGCCTTCTTAAGGAGATTTTGACAGCCTGGCAACCACAGCAGCGTAGTCTGACAACCGGGGATGACTACTTCCGTCCGCCATATTGTGGCTCTGACTCATAGGAACTCTACGCGATTTCTCAGGAATGAACAAGACAAAGAAGTGACGCCATATTGTGTTACCGCGAAATCCGCTTGTTCTAGCGGCCAACAAGCTCCGCCCATCGGCCAAACTCTCTCAGTATAAACGGCTCTGGCCCGTATACGACCGCAGCGCCGCCGCGCATATCCGGGACCTTTCTCCGCTCGTCGCTCGTCGGTGCCTGATCCCACTACCCCTTCCTAGTATGTGCCGCCTTTTCCGCCGCTTGGTGGCGGGTATGTCGACGGGCCATTTCTTGTTTCCGTACTTTATAAACTGTATTTTATTTCTTTTCTGATCTAAAATACTGAACAAAAACTACTTTCATAAATAATTAAAACGGTTCGCGCCACTTATATTTTGTATTTCGACTAAAAAGAAGCTTTTAGCGACTCTGACCAGTAGTAAGCCCAGGACCAAAGACTTCATATATCGCGCGCTTTCGGCACCACGGGTCGCCTCCGTAGGTGAAGGAGGTTTCCGCGTCGTCCGGTTAAAATATGACTCACTGATATTTAGTTACTCTCTCCGTGCACGCTGGCTTGCCCGAACCCCAAGAGATGTGGAAACCGCAAAAAAAGAAACAAAAAATAGACGCCAAAAAAAAAAAAATTTTTTTTGAGGGGGGGGGGTGTTAGCGTCTTTTTAACGTCCATCATGTAGTATTTGATTCTACGACAACTTCAGTGTTGGTACCGTTTCACAGAGATTGAAACGGACAGGGACGGGGATTGAATCTGTGATCCCTGGTTTCTGCAATGCACGATTGACAAGGCTGCTTAAAGGGAAGATGAGGCACTTCTGCATTTGAGAAAAAAAACAACACTTGAATTGCGTTTATTTGGCCTTCAGGATAAGAGATATCATAATTATGTTTCAATGCGACGCGCCGGAGAGCCATAAGAGCGATTTCAAAATAGGGCTGAAGCTCGGCCTCCCTAGCCTTGGGTAGCCAAAAGATCCGTCGATGACGTCATGTACAGTGAC
>JAZHYW010042227.1:0-76016 GCA_037355805.1 Ixodes ricinus | reverse complement strand
GCCTCAGATGGTACATGCATCTTTAGGTGATGATGTGTTAGCAGTGTGACCAGGTACAATGTGCGGCCCAGCCTTGTCCCGTTGTGTCTTTAGCGTGAAGCAGGCGGCGTGCTTTGAGAACAAACGGCAGCAGTAGCAGAAGCTAAATAACAGGCCGTGTGAGCTGGGTACATTTTTATGGTGAACACTCGAAAACAAAAGCTATTTAAAGGACGGACAAGCGCGAAAGTCACAAGCTAAAAAAAAAAGAAGAAAGAAAGAAAAAACACAGAAAGGTTTATTGGTGGATTCTTAGGGAATGCGTTAGCATGACCCTTGGAAACGCCACGACACGTCCCCCTTAGGGAAACGCTAATGCTGACCCCTTCACTTTTCTCTTTTGGCTTTCTCTTTTGCTTCCTCTATTTTTTGCTGCCTCTCTTGGCCTTGTTACGGGGTCAGTGTTAGCGTTTCCCAAAGGGGACGTGTGTGGCGTTTCCAAGGGTCATGTTAACGGATTTCCTAAGAATCCACCAATGGATCTTCCTGTAATTTGTTTCACCTTGTTTCTGTACTCTGCCTGTCAGAGTACGTCGACGCCCTTGGATACGGTCATCCATATCACTCGCGGAAAGAACCACATCCATACCACTCGTGGAAGGAACCTCATCCATATCACTCGTGGAGGGAACCGCATCCATCGTTTTAACTACACACACATATCACAGCCCACGCACCGCTACTACGGAAAGCCAGAGCGAAGAACAACCGACGACGGCAGAGCGGCAACTGAGCATGCCCGCATTCCACCGCGCCGCGGCGGCAACACCTCCTAGATAACAAAGCCGTAGTGCTGAATGAGATGGCGTCATCAGAGAAGGCCAACGCTGGACACAGATTGGACACGAGCATTGCGTCGTTGTTCGGCTCAAACTTGACTCGAAGCCGAGTGCTGAGGCAGCACTCGTTTCCAATTTTCTCAGCGTTGGCCTTCTGACGATGCCATCTCATTCAGCAGTACGGCTTTGTTATCAGAAAGTGCTGCGTGGCGCCTCCTCCTCTCTGGCTCTGCGCCAGCTATGCGCGTGACTGACGAAACGAAAGGGCTCGTTTTGACGAAAACCCGGCGGTGTCTGTCAGTTTGTCAGCTCCGGGAAGAGGGGAGAGGTTGACGCGTGCTGACGTCAGCGCTTCGGACCAACGGGAGCGTCGCACGCGTCATACGTCTCCCCTCCTTCTCCCTCTCTCCCCGCCGCTGACGAACAAAAGACATCGCTGAGTTCGTACGTCAAAACACAGCGTATCTAAATGCTAACGACTTTATTGATATGACCACACCAATGAATAGCCGTTTGACAACTGCACTGTGAACGGCAAAAAAACGAATTCAGACGCGGGCTGTTCTTGAGCGGGGGGAAGGTCCTTGCGGAGGTGTTGGGGCCGCGGACGTGACCTTAGGCTGGGGGCTGCACTCGTTGACCGTCGGGGTGGTGCACCTGAGTCCTGTTGGGTCCACGTGACCTCGGGGGTTCACGTGATCTCGGAGGGTCACATTGACCTGCGTGGGCATGTCACGTGACCTGCGGTCACGTGAGACCTCGTGGTGTCTACGGCCGGGGGTTCATCGTGACCCCGGGTGGTCAGGTGATCCCATAGGTGGTCGATTGACACTTGGGCGTCGCCTGCACTCTGAAATGACCTGCGGTTACGACGACGACGACTGCCGACGCTCGTCGTCAAACCGGAAGCGCTCTAAGTGCTAGCGCTCTAAAAGAAACATAAAAGCAGAGCCATATTCGCAACTTTCAGCGATGGTGGTACCGCAGCGTGAGAAACGCTCATCCTCGCTCCTGAATGGTCGGCTTCCGAAGGAAGGTGCTTGCTTACCCCTTCCTGACGTGGAAGTATCATGCAGGTGCGAGTCTTATTCCGCTTGTATTTCACAAAATTAGAATTACACGTCGCAGACCCAACCTCGTACTGCTGTTCTACGACAATCAACCATATGACAGCCATTTTGACAGGAACTAGCGCGTCCCCTATAAGCCGTGAAAGTTGCGAATAATAAACTCGCATATACAGTTAAGGATTATACGTTCGTACATTTTAGAGCGCAGCTCTTAGGGGCCCGTTTCCGGCTTGAGCGGCGTCGCCGTCGGCGTAACCGTGAGGTCACGGAACCCCCCAAGGTCACGTGAACCCCCAAGGTCACGTGAGCCCCCCGAAGTCACGTGACCCCCTCCAAGGCCACGTTACCCCCCAGGTCACGTGATGCCCCCGATGCCAACTGACCCCCCGAGTTCACGTGACCCCCAGGCCACGTGACCCCCCCGCGAGGTCAGCGTGACCCCCTGGTCACGTAACCCCCGAGGTCACGTGACCACACCAGGTCATGTGACCCCCAGATCAGGTGACCCCCTCCCAAGGTCAGGTGACCCCCCCCTCCGAGGTCACGTGACCCCCTGTGCCTTCCCCCAAGAGCTGCGCTCTAATTCGGCCTTACAGGGAGTTGTAAACGGCTTTCATTTTTTTCACCTAGTTTCCTTGGTTTCTGGCATCCATTCAGAACCAAATTAAGCTTCAGCGATAAGGGGATTCCAACACCAACGTCCTACTATCAACTGATTGGTTCGAGTCCTACGTACAGCAACGCCTCAACCTGAGTTGCCTGACGATTTTAATATTATTATTTATATAAAACTATTCGCAATGATTTGTGCGTTTCACGGGAGTGTTCAGTCGGCTCGGTAAACAATAAAGAGCTGAAAACTGCCCTTCCTTACGTGTGTCCTTCCAAACAGGCTAGCGATTCGCTGATATGGGACCAGTCGATGGCGTCAGGTGCCTTTCGGATCCATTTCTCCACTTCAAGCCTGTTCGCAGGCAGGAAGTCGCTGAGCACGATATCGTTGATCCTTCTCGCAGCCGAGAAAACGTTGTGGACGGTGGGACCACAACCGACGTCCAGGAGTTTGCACCCGCTGAGTGATACTGCAGAACGAACAAAAGACAACCTGCTCGTCAAAATGGCAACCCCAAACCTAGTTGACCCAAAGTTAGCTGCACGTTTGCCTGATTAAGCAGAAAGTCATGAAATTGAGAGTGGACTACAGTAGGGTGCCTCAGTGTCCTCCTTTTTAGAGTGATGCCATTTTTGTAGCACCCGATGCCAACAGTACGTGCTCTCAGGAACAATACAAAGAAATAGCCGATAACAAAATGTCGTCGTAGCACTGTCAATGCCAAGAGCTCGTGCCGAGAGAACGCGCTTTAACGCGACCCAGGAACAAAAAATGAGTCTGGAACAGAAAGTCGGTTACAGCGATTATCACCCGTAATGCGTCATCATGGACAACTGCCACTATCACCGCGTTAGCTCGACACAGGCGCTACGATCTGAACGCGCAGAACAAGAACTATACGTTCGTACGTGCAGGAAGATCACCTTGAATGGAATCCACGCCATACGCACCAGGTCCGACGCGTGCTTACGAGCTGATGAAATCGATCAGATAGCGTCAAAAGCGCGCCATTATGGTGTTCGTCAAGTTTCTGTACGTGTTCTCTGACCGCTGAACCCATCATAAAGAAAACAAGGCCTAGTGACTTCCGCTTTTGGCGCTGCTTTATTGGTCCCAGTAGCTCGTTGCGTCGGCTTCGTCTGGACTTAAGCTCGAAACGAAGTATAGACTACACAAGCGGTAACCAGTTTCTTCTGATTCAGACTGACAAAAACTGGAGGCGCGGCACCCGTTTAGGAATAAATTGAACAGATATGCGCATATCGCGTATGCCTTAAAGGTCGACGTACAACTTCGGTTTTCTACAGGGAAGATAATCTTCTAGCGGTCCCCTCTCCTAAGCAGCGAGGGGAGCCAAGTTGGGGCAAGGTAAAAAGTAGAGAGGATATATGAAAGGAGGAGGCGGCTAAAATGAAAGCGCGAAGTGTACGTCGGCCTTTAAAGGCCAACGTACAGCCTTGGTTCTCTTCAAGGATGACAATCCTCTGAGCGTCCGCCTCACCTAAACTGCGACGGGGGCCGTGTGTGGGAAAGGGTAAACGTGGAGAGGATGTAGGAAAGGAGGAGGCGGGCAAAAGTGGAAATCGCGATGTGTACGTCGGTCTTTAAGCGCCACACTGAACAAGAATATACAAAAAGAACGCATTACCCGCTAGACTCACGACAATTTACGCATCCTCTACTCTTATCGCAGACACTGCGCTTGTAGACCAACTCATTGGAGAATACAGGAGTCGTTGCGAATTAAGGGAGTGCCTTCAAAAAAAAAGAAAAACAAAAAAAACAAGGGGAGTGTAATCCCCTCCCCCCCCCCCCTAGGGTGTGTGTAGGGAAATCACTGCTGCCGGTGAAGGATCATCCCGTCGTGTGCGTGAGTACACTTATTTTACACGTTCTGTATTCCTTTTTGCCATTCCCTTTAGCCAGTGAGAGCACAAACGTCGGCATAATTACCGGTCCATGTTCCAACAAAAATTTCTGTCTAATTTAGATGTGCCCATAGCAGAGATAATTCTGAGTGTAGTTCTGCAACCGCAGCGTGAATGTTGGACGAATTTCCGGTTAATGCATTTTGCGTGGAAGCGCGTTGCATGTAATCGAAGGTAACTCCGGCACGCCTGCGGTCACACGTGCATCTTGATCGCACGACGAGAAAAAATGACGGCCGCCTAGAGTGTCTCGGATGCATGCTAAGCTAACAGTCACCGGATCCTGGGAAAGTAGCGCCATTGCTTTCCCTGCTTGCTAGCCGCTAGCCGGACACTAACAGACACGCGGAAGAAAAAAATTACGCAAAATGATTGGTTGATCGGTCTCAGTTGCAATGCCAATCGCCATTTCGATCCATTCAAATCTTCGAAGCTTCCAAAGGGTTGTTTTGAACCAGTCGCAGCAAGATCTCTATAGAGTATCATCTCACTGAATGCGTTCCTCGCCAATATAAGCGTCTTTGGCACCGCGTACGCGATCCACACATCAATCATGCTTATCTCCCCAGATCTCTTACAACGATATGGGTCTTCTTAAGGCTGAACTCCATTGGACGAATATGCCGCGAATAACCGACGAATTTTGCCCGGCGGCTTTTGCACGGCGCGTGGAATCAACATAGTGGCTGCTAGCGAGCGTGCAGTCGGGCGGCGTTCGCCAGCCATGGAGTTCAGCCTTTACGTATTTCAAAACAGAAACTTTTTTTTTTCAATGTTTTTGAGCACCGACGCCGCACGCGATACGAAGATGTGCGCTCATTTCGCCGGTGCGTGGATAGCGAAATATCGGTGTATACGAGACACGTCCCTTTCAAGCTACCTGTAACCGGCAAATTTAGATAGGCTCACCGAAAACGAAGGGGTTAAGGGGAAACTACAAATTTAATGGACCAAAATGGCGACCATTTAATGGACCAGAATGGCGTTTTCTGATGACTTTATATTAAGTCACCAAAGAAATGTGTGATAGTCGGAGACAAAGTGACTTTAGTGGCAAGCAGTAGTCGCACGGCTCGTGTACATTGTACAAAAAAAATTGCAGTGGCTTAGCTCGGTTACGCCAGGTTATACGTAGCGTAAGCTTGGGTTCAGCTGGTTATTCTTAGCTTTCCTGGTTGTCTAGGATTAGCTTGATTATCATGCTTACTGCTGCTTCAATGACACACACACGTTATACGCATTATGTGACTACTTCGGGATCCGATGAGTTAAGCTTCTCCGCTCTTCTTATTGCGGAGGAGGCGCCGTGTAACCGAGCTTTCGGTTGCACGTCAAAAGATCCCCAGGTGGTCCAAATTAATCCTCAGTCCTCCGCTGGGGCGTGCCAGATGCCCGTCGTTGGTTTGGCCACCTGTGCGCCGTGTTGTTATGTATCAAGCAACCAAGCTGCCGCCCAGAACAACCGGACAGCGCGAGCCATGATCTCGAGCGGGTGCTTGCGCGCGGCGCGTGCATCGGGGACTGACCTAAGCCAGTGGCGGATCCAAGGGGTGTGTGTGTGTGGGGGGGGGTGACGGGGGCGGCCGTCCCCCATCCCCCCCAAACGAAGTCGACCCCCCTCCTCCTCTCCCTTCTCGGTGGGCAATTTGACATGGGTGCACACGAAAGAACGGGAGAATAGTATCTTTACAAATTTTCCGCTCCCCCCCGCCCCCCCCCCTAAACGGAGTTCTGGATCCGCCCCTGACCTAGGAGCCATACCAGTCCTGCCCGTTCCGTCACTGCTCCTCGCGCATGCGCAGCACGGCTCTCTAGGAGCCACGCGAAACTGCTCAACCTCGGCCAGTGTAGTACAAAAAACACGTGGTGTTGTCGGCAGACACAATGAAAGAAACATCTGTGGACGTGCATCAATTATGTTTGAAGCAGCTTCGTATGTATGCTTAGAACATGTCTGCATGCAGTTTGTGCACGACCGATGTGACCGTCATACAAGGAAGGCCCTAGACAGTGTCCGCAGACTGTCTTTTGTATGTTATCAGCGATGTGACCACGCCTTCAGGGGTTGGCAGGTCGCGCCGTAGTACGTGACGCGATTCTTCTTTTATTTTATTTCATTTTGTTTTTGCTTCGAAGCACGTCAAGGAGCGCCTGTCTGCTCGAACTTCGACCAGTACGACGGCGCCATTTTTTGTCAATCTCTCGGTATGCATTTTTTCTGCGATCGCGTGCCGTCAACGTCAAACCCTGCAATGTGTGCGGCACCGCCCGAAAAGAAGCCGTTTAGCTGGAGGCGCGTGTGCATAGCCTCGATCGGCACTCGAGGTGCGCATGGTCGCCCAAGGTTTTTATTATAGCTGGCATACCTAAAACAGCGCACAAGCACAGGAGGAAGAAAATAAAAGACAGGAAAGGGGAGCTCTGTTTTAGGTATGTCATCTAAGTACCCGCGCTCTTTCCTGCCCTCTCTTTTCTTCCTCCCGTGCTTGTGCGCTGTTTTAGGTATGTCTCCTAAGTACCAGCTACCTCAACTTTCTACGTTATTATACTGGCACCATAAGTTGTCACCAGTGGCGTAGCCAGGTTTCGGGGTCGGGAGGCTGAGGTACCTCTACCTGGTATTTCTATTACATGGGGTGCGGGTCACAATGCCTCTTTATAACTATAATATAGTATGTATAGGCTCAATTTCGGGGGAGGGGGAGAGGGGGGAGGGGCTGAGTTCCATAAGCCCCTCCCTGTCTACGCCACTGGTTTGTCCCCGAGCATGATGTAAACTTTTAGCCAACACACTTACGAACGTCAAATATATCGTGAAGTTGCTTCTGTTCAAAGATGTACACAGCTTTGATGGTCTCCAATTCGTCCTTGTAGGCTTTCGTGGCAAAATCACGCCTGTACCTTTCCATCACTTCCTCCTCGGGATTCATGATGTTCACGTAGCGTACTTCGACTGAGCTGAAGGTTCTGTTCTGTTAACATATGAAACATTTAGCATTCAGAGCCTTTTCTGGGTCACATCATAACAACAAACATCTTCTAGCTCCGCGGACAACTGAATACTAAAACGGCGCATAAACATTTGACTCAAACAGAGCTTGTGCCGCCGAGATGTGCTCTAGAGCGGCAAGCTCGCACTTGTAGCCTTTCCTGTGGTACATCATAAGGTGGAAATGAGTATTGCGGGGCGCAATTTTATATCTGCGTTGTTTACACCCGTGCTCGTCCTCCAGAGGCTATAGAGACCGAGGAGCATGAGCAAGTCGTACGGAACCCCACCCTTATTCTCCAACGGCAAAAACGGATGCCATGTGGGGGTGAGGAGAGGTCTCTCAGCGTGCGCTGAAGAATGTCCAATAGAAAAACCGTATCCTAACAATCGAGAATATGTGTTCCATTGTTTCGGGATTTTTACATAGTAGACAGCTGATCAACCAGGGGACAAACAGACCTCACTCCTCAAGCCACGGCTTTACAGGCATCGCGCCGCAGTGCAGTTTAAACAAAAGTGACTTAGAAGAAGGCTTCACCGGCATTTTTTTTACTTTTTAAGACGTCCTGCCCTGGTCCGTCACCGTACAGTGACCTATATAGAGGTACAGGTAAAAGGACGCCCACCAGGTCTTTATACATCCGCTTGCGGCTTGGTGAACATAGAGACTCCAAGGAAAATGCGCACCTTGAGCATACGAAAGGTAAGTACAACTTTTCGCATGAACCCTTGAACACTAGCACATTTTGGCCACTAGACGACACAAGAAACTCAGGCAGGGAATTTCGCAAAGGACTTGCAGAACTGTTCGCAAAGATAAATCATTCTGGTCGCGCAAAAACATGAACCTTGAAACAGTCTGACGAATAAACACGTGGGACAGTTTCAGACCTCCCCATACGGACAGAGTGAAACAAATTTGTATGGGATGAGCGCTCCTGGCACGAACTCCAAACAAAAACTGCAAATACCCTGTGTGCAGTTTCTGCACGTTAAGGCGGGACATTGGCAACGCTTGTAAAATATACCAGCTTTTCGCGATCAAAAATAAATTGCAGACAGTGGCGCGCAGAAACATAGATAAATCGCGACCCCTCCAACCCTCTGTTTTTACGCTCGCCCTATCAGCCTCTTCATTCCACATTTGCGTAGTGCCTCGGTAGTGCTCGAGCGGCACATTAAGAGACTTCGCCGGCAAGGTTGTCCACTGGACGTTCAAAAAATCTCAGGCGTGGTGGCCTAGTTATTATGCCAGAAACCTGCACATTTTGCCCAGTTTATGACACTACCAGTTTGCCTGCAAAGGAAGCAGCGACTCTGACAACTTCACGCAAACTGTCATGGTCAGTACAAAAAAACTGCTATTTCGTCCGCTTAAGAAAGAACTTTAACTTCAGGTGACTCTAACCTAAAACCAAGTACGGATTCCTTATGAAGAAGCTTCAAGCAAAAGGGTTCTAAATAAATCGCGAACAGCAAAGGGGATAGAGGACAACCTTGCCTCACTGAAGAGTAGACTTTGACACTTTCACTGAAATTCTTATTAACAATAATTGCTGTCGTACAACCCGCGTAAGCTTTTCCATTTGTCTATGACGCCTTTTCACTCGTGGAGGGAACCGTATCTATCGTTTAAACTACGCGTACACATCACAGCCCACGCACCGCTACTACGGAAATCCAAAGCGAAGTACATCCGGCAGCGGCATAACGGCACCTGAACACGTTCGCGTTCCACTGCGCCGCGGCGCCTCCTCCACTCTGGCTCCGCGCCAGCTGTGCGACACTCCTTTGACGAAGATGAAAACGGTTGTCTTGACGAAAACCCGGTGGTGTCTGTCAGTTCGGTCAGTTTGTCAGCGCCTAGGAGAGAGGAAGAGGTTGACGCGTGTGACGACAGCGCTTCGAACCAATAGGAGCGTCGCACGCGTCGCCCTCCTCTATTTCTCTCTCTCTTCCCGGCGCTGACAAACCAACAGACACCGCCGGGTTTTCTTCGAGACGAGCATTACACAGTCTGTATGAAAACTATATTTTTCTGCTTCCTTAGAACGGTCCAACATTGAAGACACAAAGAGCAGCTATCAGACACCGCCTGTTTATGCGTGAAGCACAGGAGAGGACATGAAAAGCCATGGACAGAAATCCCCTTATTATTAAAAGCACACTTATAATCCGAACAAAAAGTGGTTAACCCGTAATAATTGCGAGGAAATATAATTTATATATAAAAATAGCGCCCAGCGGCAAAATAATGTATGGTACCTGGAGGGAAAAGATCCTTGTTGGCGGAGCTAAACGCCACGTATACACTAGCCGGGTGTCGCCGTACCGCAAGTTATGTTTTGATATGCTTCCTCTATGACCAGCTGCGGTATTTTAGCGCAGGTGGCAGGAGGCGCAGAGGAACTAGAAAGCTTGGATTGTAGAGAGGGTCCATCTGTAATCGTGGGGATTGTTTCCAATTTGATGGCAGGCGCCTCCTGCGGATTTTGGTCGCAAGCGCGCATGCGCTGCGTTTTCTGGTGGCGAGAAAGAAAGCAGGCAGAAAGGCAGAGACGTTTGCAGATGATCAACACTTTCGGCACCTCCTCGCAGCTCGTATTGCAAATACGGCCCATAAACCACGTGACTCCCGTCGACTCCGTGACTCCGTCACTTGGAGACTCTCTGTAATACAGGTTCTCTAAGAGGAACTGCACAGCTCCGTTGCTAAGCAGAGTGCGTCCGTTGCGAATGCACGAGCGGTGCCTCTACCTCGGCGGCTCGCACCTTCTACTCGAACAGAACTATACTTCGTTTCACCTTATCTTGTACCGCAGCGAAGGCTAGAAGCGCGAGCTCATAGCGTTGGCAGCCGCTCTTAAGTCACGAGAGCTTGTGCCGCCGAGATGTGCCCCAGAGCATGGAGCTCGCGCTTGTAGCCTTTCCTGTGGTACATCATAAGGTGAAAATGAGTATAGCAGAAATATCACATTGATTGATAGAAAACATGTATTTCTTTTAGATGCGGAGCATCTCTTGCTCGGGGCTATGTCCCGCGGCGTCGTAGTCCGCACTCACGTGACTACGCACGCGCAACTCTCCTCCTTCCCTCTCTCCAACAGCTGGGCGTTACTCTCTCCGCTCTCTCTCTCTACCAGCTGCGTGCACTGCGCGTGCGTTCGCTTCTCCTCACACCGCGCGCGCCCGCGCAACTCTCCTCCTCTAGTCTCCTCTCCTTCAAGTGTGAGGGTAACGCAAGGGGCGAGTCGGTGGCGCCATCTCTCGACGTCAGCACGCAACTGACTCTTTCCTCGGAACCAACACGATGCTCCGCATCACCCCATGGTTCCCCTCGGGAAGATGTTTCCGTTTTTATGAAAATGAGTATCGTCGTTCATGGGTGGTGTGCCCTGAGACGAGAGGATGGGGTGTGCGGGGTTGTAAGGTGCATGGAGTGAATGACTATGACACTAGATGAATGAATGAGTCCGGGACTTTCTGATGAACTCCACCAGGGAATTCAGGATCGCCTTTCGGTGTACTTGTTCGCCTCTTGGGTGGGTCCGAGTTTCCAGCGGGGTCGGTTTGTCGTTGGCGGCTAATTGTTCCCACGCCACCTTCCGGTATTCTTCTAGGCCTTTGCACGCCCATATCCAGCGACTGATACTTGCCGTCTTGTTTTCGCTGCATGTCTTGCCGATTGACTCTTATTCTTTAAGTAGCCCAAAGTTTGGTCGGTGTAACTGCCCTGCTGATTCTGAATCTTTGAAGTCTGGTCGCTTCCCATTTTCCATACCCCCTGGGTAGCGGGTAGTCCTCGGTCGGCACGAATCTCCTCAGGTAGGCTTTCATAGCTTGTCTGGCTAGTTCGGCCTTTTCCATTGGGTCTTCCGTATCTTCTTCGTCCTCACGGGTGGTACCTGTCGCAGAGCTGCTATTACGTGCTGCCTCCGCCGCGGCCCGGTGAGCCCATTCGTTTCCGGTTATCTCCGCGAACCCACTCAATTGTCAGCACGATGCCCCACGCTCGTAGCTCTTTGGCGATTGTTTTAATATTCTTTGTAGTTCTGCTTTTGTGTCTGCTGCCCTTACACACTCCGAGTGCCTCTTGAGAGCCAGTAAAGATCCTGGCTCTCTTTGGCTTTTCCGTGTTGTGTTGTATATCTATGCTTGCTTCCAGAATTGCTCTGAGCTCTGCCTTGCACACGGAGGAGCTCTCGAATAGTTACGTCGTGACCTCCCTTTTCGTCTTGGGATCGACCCAAGCAGCGGCCACAATTTTTCCGCCTTTAGTTGCAACTGTGTATCTAATTTCTTGATCGTGTGCGTGTTCCTCGCACCATTTGGAGTGTTTTGTTGCCGCCCGCGCTCTTGATTGTGTGGTTTATTAGGGCGTGGGTCGAGGGTTAACGATGCTTATGTCTTGCCACGGTGGCTCTGGGTCTTCCAGTTGGGGTCGCCCCTCCGCCTCGTAGCCCATGATTTCGAGCAGTCTTCTGGCGTGGTTTGTTCTCTGGAGCCCTTGGAAGTGCACTACGCACTGCGCTTCCGCTAGGTCTTGGATACGGTTCATTCCTGTGTTTCTTTTAAGTCATCTACGGCTGTAAAACTGCGAAGTCCCGTGAGGAGCCTCATGGTGCGGTGCTTTAGTCTTTTCATTTGCTGCCATTTCGTCGTGTTCAGGTTGAGCCAATTGCAGCTATATAGCGCCTTGACCGTTAGGAGGGCATTGACCAGTATTGTGATGGTGTCTTCTTCCGGTCCCCAGGACTTGTTGGTTGTCCTTCGTGTAAGCTTTAGATTCTGCTCCACCGATTTCTTCAGTTCCGGTATCAACTTCGTACTACGGGCCGTTTCTTCAAAAGTTAACCAAGTATCTTTACGTGTTTTTCTCTTGCTATTTTCTGTCCCTTCCCTCAATTTGTAGTTTCAGATGATCCGCAATGCCTTTCTAATGATCCCTCGGTTTAGCCACGACCATAAATTGTGTTTTTTCGGGGCGACACTTGCATGCCGACCTCTTGGAGGTACTCGATGACATCATCTATCTCTTTTTGCATGGTTTTCTCCTAGTTTCCAGTGGTCACAAACTCAACTGCGACGCTTGAAGACATCGCTCGCGTTCGAAACAACAACAACAACAACAAAACAATTACACATTACCCAGCACATACACACCTGGTGCTGGGCAGTGCGCAAGTTTAATTTAATTTAATTTATTTCCCCCTTAAAGGCCCGATTACGTCATTAAATAAGGGGGGGGGGGCAGTGTAATGAGGAACACAATAGCAGACGCATTAGTAGAACAATAATAAAACAAACAGAAAAAACAAGAACAGAAAAATTTTACATAATGGGCTAGTAAGAGATCGTAAAACACTGTTGCATCAGTGGGGCTAAATATGGAGGATGTCAACTGGTTCAATTCTGTGATGGCATATGGGAGGAATGATTCGTTGAACGCTTTAGTTTTGCCGGAAATTCGTTTAATTGCACACGAGTTATTCTGGCGGGATGATAATCTATCGGGGGGTGAGAGCAAAGCGTTCTTTAGTTCTGGACAATGGCAATACATTTTATGGAGAAAGCAAAAACTTGTTAGTGAGAGAAAAGACACTAGAGAATTGGTTATATAGGATGATTAGATGAACCGGGCGGCTCGGTTTTGTGTTGGCTCTAGGTGGTTGATTTGGTAGACTTGACGCGGGCTCGAGATCACCAATGCATATTTTAATTTTGGTATTACGTATGTCTCATATGCCACCTTTCGGATGGGGGGAGCGTCTCGCAGATTACGTCTGATGAATCTGAGGGTCTGAGAAGACTGTAAAAATTGCATCGATGTGAGGTTTCCATGAGAGGTTAGGTGTTAGTCTAAAGCCGAGCTATTTATAGATTTATACTGGTAAGATTACGTCTCTGTCAAGTGTATATGGGAAAGGTAGGGGAGAGTTTACGGGAGAAATGAATTAGTTTACACTTAAATTTGTTTAGTGTCATGAGCCATTTTCCGCACCAGGTGCGAATTTTTATGAGATCTCATTGCAGCAAAAGATTTTCAGTGTATGATGTGATGGTGTTATAAATAACGCAGTCATCAGCGAAAAGTTTTATATTGCAGGAGATGTTATACGGAAGGTCGTTTACGAAGATAAGAATAAGCAGGGATCCATGGACGGAACCCGGTGGCATTTCGGAATTGAGGTTTGTAAGGTTAGATGCATGATCGTTAACGACTCTTTATTGAATACAGGGAAGCGAGAAAACTACTAATCCGCGAATATGCGAGGGGATCTAAATGCAGGGATGATAGTTTAGAAAGCAGGCGTTGATGGCGAACTCGGTCAGATGGTTTCGAGAGGTCAAGGAATATGTCGTCAGTTTGTACATGGTGTCCTATGTTAATCTGTAGTTCATGAACAAATTTACATAGTTGGGTCCCGCAGGAGAACCCCTTACGAAAACCGTGCTGGTGCTTGAAGAATAAACTATTTGAGGATAGGTGAGTCATGATGTTAGAATAGAAGATGTGCTCCAGAAACTTAGACGCAATGCAGGTTAGAGATATGGGGCGATAGTTAGAAGCGGAAGACCCAGTTTCCTGTTTATGGACTGGGGGATCCTTCCAACCTTCCAGTCGAGGGGTAGGCAACTCTAAGGAAGAGGTTGATTAAAGATGAGACTGAGAATTTCACTGGAAAGGTTGGCTGTATTTTTAAGATATTTGCATTAATATTTTCTGGTGCAGCTGAGGAAGTGAGCGGTAGTTTCTCAATTTCCCTAATGATACCGGATGAGTTAACGGTAATGAAAGACATGGAGTCACAATACTCTTGTGGGACGGTAGGAATATTTTTTGGGGATTCAATCGTCAATATGGAAGAAAAGTATTCATTAAGCACTACAGGGCACTCGTACTCCGGTACAAGCTCACCGGAAATATCCTTCAGGTTGATTTTTGTGTGACCACAGTTAGGCGGCATTAGTTTCCACAATTTTTCGGGTTCTTTCGTTGGATTGTAGGCAAGTCCCGAGAAAAAAAGAAGTAATTTTAGATAGTTTTATGCTATTTGTATAGTTCCTGAGCGCAGTATAGTAATAGTCCAAGGCGTTAGATAAGTTAGTTCGTCTGGCCTTTGCAAACAGTCGTTTTCTTTTTTTATTGCACAATGATCGAAGTGTTTTATTGCACCATGGATTCGATGAGTCAGTCCTGATACGTAAAGTAGGGGCATTGTCCAATAAGCTTCCAGCTTGTCGGACCTCAGTGCAAGATCCATTATACTCGGCGTCAACGATTTCGTGCTACCTTGTCCCGCAGTGCTTCAAAGAGAAGAACTAGGCCAGGACCTTACAGGAACTGCTTTCGTGCTTCTTTGTGTATATTAAGGCGTCGTCAGCATCGACCTAACACACTGGGACCAGCGATGTCCGCGTCTGCGACGCGCCGTTCCAAAGTGACTGGAATGAATTGTTGTATAGCATTCATTATTTACTCGTTTATTTAAAAGCATATTGGGACATTGAAAACTTTCCGCCTATGAAGTCTCAGCCCGCTTTTCAGAAATTCAAACTCATCTGTTGATGAAGCCACCGACTGCCACTTATACAATTCTTCTCCCTGGTCTTAATTTCAAGTTTCTCATGTAATTCTCGCGACACTTTATCTTTGTATCTAGCCGAAATCTTAGTGTCATTGGAGGTCGGGGTGCACGAGCATCTATTACAATTAATTGCAAGATGCCCTGAAGGCGTCGTTGTTGTAGAGGCAGCGTGCTCGCGGGTACGATCATTCACGCACCTGCCCGTCTGGCCCACGTATGTCATCCTACACGTCATGAGGATTTCGTAGACGACGCCATTAGCACATCCGACGTACTTTTATTGGTGATTAGTATTGCAGGGATCTGAAGACGGCTGTGGGGAATTTATCAGGCGAAAAAGTCGTGTCATCTTATTGGGCGCTGAAAAAACTACCGTAACATTGTAGCGCTGGGCAACCTTTTTAGATTCTGCGTGACATTGTGCATATATGGAATGACAACATTCCTCGAAGTTGGTCTATCGCCGTTTTATTTCTGATTACCTTTAATCTTTTTTATTGCTTTCTGACACGTCAACCAAAGATCCGCAGTGACTGTCATGTGCGCGTAAAGGACGCCGCTCAGTCATCGTCGTCATAACCATTTTCTTAAAACGCCAAAAATGGCACTGAAACGGCTCACAACGCTACCTTCAAGATTCCACGCTCAAGCAAGCGAGTACTTCCCGCCTCTTGACCTTGCACGCGAACTCCGCATGCATTCGCGATGCTTCCTGGTTATTTTTACGCCACAAAGCTGCCGAAAAGTAATTTTGTTTGCGCAACGCCGACAAGGACAGTCACATCGCGTATAAATGTATTGCGTGAATAGGTACAAAGTTTTCCTTCCATCCAGAATGCTCCCGCCCTCGGCGAGTGGTGTCGAGGCTACTTTTCGGATGCCCCGTTGTACTTCTCTGAAGGTTCGGGTGTTCGGAGAACGGTTTCCTTGAAAAGAAAAATCGGCAGACAAGGCCACCGTTTCAACTATGAGTGTGCCTGATGTTTCGTATGGCTTAGTCGTGGGAGTTGCATGCTGCGTTCTGCTGTACTTGTGAGTTGCCTTTTCATTTATTTGTAACGTGAGTATTGTCTTTGGCTCGCACATTGAGCAACCCGTAAATATTTGGTTATTTGTGCTAAATGCACACAATGGAGGCTAACGAGGGCCTGAGAATAAACAGTGAGATATAAAGTGGTCACCAAACTTATCCGGAACAAGTGAACAGCATCTTATGTCATTGGAGCGCTATCCTGGCTGCTGCCGCAGAATTGCTTAACGTAGCGCTCAGTGGATCACCCTAAACAGGGGAGGCCAGGCGCTCAAGGCGGACATTGCTGCTGGACAGGGGAAACCGAAGCAAATTTGCCTACGAGACGTTTAAACATTCTACCTCATTCAGTAGAAGCGTCAAATGGTTAGCGACTGTCCAGTCAGCCACCTACGCATATTTGTACGATAAAGGTGACGATAACTATAAATTAGCAGGACGGGAAAATTGCTACGGTTTCCACAGTTCAGCGAACGGCGGCTTCCCCAGCTCGGGCTATTCCCATGAGCGCTACGTCATGAAACAGCAGCCGCCGCCAGAATAGCGCTCCCATGAGATACGATGCTGTTCGCGTGTTACGGATACCTTTGGTGAGCACTGTATATATAGTAATGCATTTTATTTCCCATTCTGGTTGGTACAAAAGGGAGGGCGTCAGGACAAAAAGCTGCGGTTGCAGCTTGACGAGGTCCTGGCGCCCTAACACACTTTGGCGGGAAAGCTGCATTGTAAACACAACGAAAACAAGCACAAAAAAGGGCACTAAAACACAATCATGAGTATTCAGATTGTTGCACTCAGCTTGAATGCATCAAAATAAACATTTTTAAAGTAGAAACAAGTTTCACCACAGATACAAGAACCCTAGGCACTGGAGGTAAAAATTATGCTGTCTGTAATATGATTTTTGTCAACATTCGATTTGATGTCCCATAGATGCTGATATAATTGACTTCGAGTTTATTAAGTAAAGATGGTAATGCGTATTTTAATGATGTAAAGCCGTAATTCTGACGGGGTATTGAAACGCTCCAAATTTCGCCGTGACGTGTGACATATTTATGGTCTAGTTTTGCTAAGCCTGACAGTGCGAAAAGGAAAAAAAATATTATTATGTTTAATGCCGCATTAGACATCACCAGCAGGCGAAATTTGTACAAGCGGTCAATAGGAATGACGTTATGTTTAAGAAAGAGCTCCCGAGAAGGGTGCTAGAATGGTACATTTGCGACAATTCGAAGAACCCTCTTTGGGTTAGTAGTAGTTTTGTTAGATTTTGCATCGTTGTTTGGCCCCAAAATAAATGGCAATACATGTAGTGAGTGTAAATAAAAGAATAATATAAAAGTAATTTACCCTTTGTTGTAAAGACATCACGATTCTTACAAAGGAGACAAATAGATTTACGAACTTTTTGATGTATATAATCAACGTGCTCATTCCATGACAACGATTCAGTGAAACAAACGCCCAGTATTTTTACCGACTTTACCACTTGAAGTGTTGAAGAGCCTAAAGTTATTTGAAGCAAATTAGGTACTTGTCTATTTCGTGGTCGAAATAACACACATTTAGTTTTATCCGCGTTTATGTTTAGCCCGTTTACTTTCGTCCACAAATCGATGTTTGAAAGGACTCTTGTTGCCGTGATCTCTATTTCATCCGCTGTGTAGCCCTTAATAAAAATAGTTGTGTCGTTAGCATAAGAAACAAGGTTTGCCTGTGGCACACTATTTTCAACATCATTATTAAAAATAATAAAAAAGAGTGGCCCGAGCACACTACCATGAGGTACTCCGGTTTAAATTTTTTGAGTGGTTGAAATATAGTTGTTAATGGTAACGAATTGTGTACGGTACTGCAGGTAAGATCTAAGTAGGTTCAGAGCAGTTCAACGAATACCATAGCGCTCTAACTTTTCCAGCAATATTGTGTGATTAATCAATTTTGTAAAAGTAATATATGGTCATCCTCGCCATCATAAGTAATAATATGGTCATCATCGCCATCATAAAAGTAGATGATCTCGTTCTTTAGTGTTATTTCGAATTATAAAACGAATTCAAGACGAAGTTGGTTTTATGAACGCTTACACAGCGGAATATATACGCGTATGTCCGGTTTGATTTATAGGGACTTGCGCGTCCTTCCACTGCAGCGCCGCGTAACGAAATGCCGTTCTGTGGTTCCTTTCAACTTTAAAAAGCTCGAATTCTCGCAGAGAGATGACGTCACCACATCATTCCGTATGAACCCATTACTCTTTTAACATCACAAAAAATACCCATCCTTCAGCACCCCCTTTATTTTTTAGTTAAGATTGATGCACACAAGAACAAAGCTCCTCCTAATGACTAACGCCCCTAACGGCGTATTAGACATGGAAAGAACCGTTTTTTTCTTCTATTTCTCTTTCTCTCTTTTTCTCTCCATTGGTGGCGACTCTTTTGCAGTTTTTATTTCGGAATTGACTATGCAAAATTTCAGTGATAATCACCCGGGTGAAAAAAGGACGATTTACTGGAATGTGATTTTTAAGTGTTAGTCCACAACAAGGGGTCATCTGGAACGCCCCAGCCGAGGACAGAGGATTAATTTCGACCCCCTGTGGATCTTTCGACGTGAAACTGAAAGCTCGGATAACACGGCGCCTTCTCGTCGATAGGCCTACGTTAGATTGCGGGCCCCTCGGACGAGATTCTAACCCGCCACCTGGGGGTCTGTATAGGCCGGCGCTTTGTTACGGAGCCACGGAGGCGGTTATGGCGGCTATGGCGGCATGCAGAAGCGCGCTCTCGCTTCGCGTGCTTCGCTTCGCGTGCTTCGTTCTTTGGTGTTCTTATCGGCTAACGCCGTAATCTGATTTGCTGCGGAGCAATTATGTGCTCGGGACAAGCCACGCCCTGTGGTTCTCAAGTTGTGACTGTAGATCCATCCAATGATCACCATCTGTGCGCTGCCGTCTTTGTACGCTGGACTGCTAAAAGGGCCCTAAGAATGCATGCCCGGTACCTCTCTTTCTTTCTTATAGAATATCAGACGCTGCGTATGCGTCCAAAGCCCAGTGACTCAGCATTTTTCGACTGGACGATAGGCGCCGCAAAGGTGCATGGTTTGTGAAAGCCATCTGCGGCCATCCAGACGAACCTTATTCGGTCTTGCAGAAAACTTAGTGGGCCAGTCGCAGGTTACAGAGGGCATTCGACCAAAGATGAAGTCCAAAGAATCACTTTGTTCAAAAAGAACTATCTGCGCAGTGGTAGTAACGTTCCGCTTGCCCATTGTCTCCGCGTTCCTGCGGCTCGTCATTGGCTGGGCACACATCCGCAAATTTCTCTAATTGGGCCACCGAATTCTCCGTGAAGAAAGTAGATGCTCTGACAGCTTTTAGAATCCAGAAGCGGAGTATACAAGTTTTGGCGACCAATGAATACCAATGAATATTCTTACGCACCAGAAGTTCAGCCAGTCATAGTATGTAGGCAAGAAAGGTATAGTGTTGCCAGATTGGAAAGCGGTCCCAACACCAGTCTCTCATCAAATGTTCACCGGATCTCACCATACACTTAAATTACCTTACAAAACGCCTACAAAGAAATCAGGCATTTGCATTCAAATTACATATTTTAGAAAGAACCTAGATTAACCCAATACAGCCGGTCATGCTCTTTTGGAGCATCTGCTAGACACTAAGGACGTACTCGTTTAAACTATCTGGAAATCCAAATTTTGGTTCCAGCCTCCGAATTCTTTGACATATCGAAAAATAATGGGATTGTGGAGACCCTCAGCTGTAGCAAAAGGACAGATAGAGTGTTGTCACTCGTGTTGTTCACAAATGTAAGTACACATGCACGGTGCTCGACGACACAAAACTACCGTTAAACAAAACGGAGTGGAAATGCCACGTTGCTCATTGCTCACCAGATGGAAAAAAGAAGAAAAAGAAAGGATACTTTGCGCATAATTCATTCACTGTGCGAAATAGTTTGTAAAAAATATAGTTGTCAAAGAGAAAAAAAAGTATTCCGCTTAATCTCGCATGTTTTCGAAAAAATAACAAAAAATTTTCATCTGCAATGAAGTTCAACTCGAGCTTTCTATACTCGCGGTCAGCTTTCTGTGGCACTGCAGTCAATGCCACGGGTGAGGGTGCACCAACCGCTGCACACGCGTTTTCCTCCTCTCTCCGGATTGCCACAGAAAGCTGACCGCGAGTACTCTATTCGTGACTCAACTAACTATAGGTGGCGTAACTCATTTTCCAAAATGGCGGTTATAGTGAGGGACGCAGATGCGTGCCGCTGTTGAGCCTGTCCAGTGTGCTGGCTTCACTGAGCGACACAAATTATTTCTGGTAATACGAGGAAGCTAGGGTGTTATGACCGCAGGTCACCTCTTACCCGGAAAACAAGAACGGTGTTTAGCGTAATATTTACGCAACGATGCGCGTTTTAATTCGGGAGCGAAACCGAAACTAACCTCTACCTTAGATTTGATTTCTCGATAAAGGTCTTAATTTCGGATTCTTTCATAACTCAAGATGTGTCTCATCGTAATTATTTAGTTAGAGAAGTTGTTCGCGGAAACTTTATTTTGTGACATACATGTTCGATCTAGGCTGATATTTGTAGTTCTTGTAGTTGACATTGATATTTGATATTTGTGCTTTCTCGCTGCCTTTTCTCGGCTCAGATAATTGTCATGGGAAATAATGAACTGCGGGACTTTTAATGGGTTTTTGGGTATTTAGATGATTAATTGGTTTAACATTATCCCAGCACAAGAATAAGAGAATAATTCAAATTTTTACAATATGTCCACAAAACGTATAAATGAATAAACGCTGTTCTAAAGCTGTTCTCACTGCAACAACCCAAAGACGGAATCCGAGTCAGACAGCTGAAGAGTGTGTGTGTGTGTGTGTGTGTGTGTGTTAAAAAGAAAACAAAATTATACCTTTCTGGAAAGACTATTATGGTTAAATGGCGTAGTTTCGTGACGTTGGCGTTAATTGGGGCGTACATTGGCGCGATTTGTATTACTAATAATAAGATTAAAATTCAGATATTTTAACACGTTATTTTTAAGCTATAATATAAATCGTTGCTTATGATCTAATTTCAAACGTGCGAACTAAAATGACAATCAAAAGTGTGCTAATTATCATCACTGGTGCCAATTGCAGCATTTTAATGCGAATAGCATTCTTTGGATACTTCACGCACTTTTCATCTATCTATGTATCTATCTATCTGGCTATCTAACCTCTTACGCCGCGGGTCGATAAATAAATAAAATAAAAGACCGGCGCCGGCTGGAATTCGAACCGTTGACCCTTTGATCAGCAGGCAGACGCGCTAACCACAGAGCTATGAAGCGCAGTTTTTTTTTCTTTATTGAGCTATGAAGGCAGTCATTCAACGCACTCTAAACGGTTGTTTATATCTTTACCATAGTACGCGCTTTACAGCGTGTCGACCAGTGGCGCGCGTTATGCACGAGGGCTCATTCGCTCTCGTGAGGCTGAGCACGGCCGCAAGCTCACCCTCTCCCGCGCTCGGGAGAGGGTGATGTAGCGGCCGTGCTCAGCCTCACGAGAGCGGAATGAGCCCTCGTGCATGGAACGCGCGCGCACCGGTAGCTGTGACAGCGCTGTAAAGCGCGTCCTATGGTAAAGATATAAACAACCGTTTAGAGTACCGTTGGTTGAGACTAGTTTGGACGCCAGAAAGTCTGGTCGGTACCATTTTGAGTGTTTGTGCGTATGGCGCGTGCTTTGCTCGCCTTCCTAAGTGACACAAACGCACGTGCTGGGCTGCGGAGATCGTGCGCACGGCTGTGAAAGTGTCAACAAATTTAGAATCGCCTCAAGAGTGGGCTGGCGTATCTAGAGTGTGCCGGCCACCTGACGAACGCGCATAACTCCGCACCGTTTGATGCTGTTCGCATTAACGTAGATAATCATTCCCAAAGGATGGGTTCTGCTGATTTTTTAATTACCAAGTAATAAAAAAAACATAGTTTAAGATCAATGAAAACATTCTAGCTAATGTGAGAAATCCATGTAAAATTACATTAAGTGTGGGTAAAGTATATTTTCCTATCAAAGTCGCGACTTTTGACAATCGGAAAAACGTCCAAAACCGCCGCCAATATCCCTCCAAACCAAATGCCCAACAGTAAAAAAAAAAAAAAAATTATACAATTTTTTTAAAAGTTATTAAGTTAAAGTTACCGTTATCAAGCCCCTTGCAAAAGTTGGGGACGTCTGTTCGACTATAGTGCGCTGTACGTCGAACTGATGTTTTGGGGTGTCTCATATGGGACAAAAGGGTGTAAGACGACACCCTTTTTTAGAGTGAACGTGCCTGAATGTTAATCGTTAGATGGTCCGTCTTGTCGGATATTCGGGCACGTTGACCATTCAGACACGGAATGCGCAGCGCAAGTTCGTCTGCTCCTTTTGCGGGGGTTATGGTGACGTCAGAACGCCAAGCTCTGATTGGCTCTGATTGAAGGATAGTGAGTAGATATCAAAGCAGCTTGCTTTGAGGTCGGCTCAGCTTGTATGGAAAACGACTATACTACGTCAGCGTTAGGCGAGGTCAAAAAAGTCAAATTGGACGTTCAGTGATTTAAACAGCGTAAGGTCGGTCTGCCAGGATGGGGCGACACTGCTTTGCACTGTAGATGAGCAATTTTGCCAGTGCAGTACGACTGCTAGCCTGGGGTCTTTAACGTGCACCACGCAGTATTGATACACGACCGCACGCCGGTACGATGGTCGTCCAGATCGAAACGGGCATGGGTGGTTAGGCGAGGTATCGCATTTAATCACACGCTTCGTGCTCAAGAAATGATTACCGTCAATTTTGGCTGATGGGGTTTTGAATAAGGCCTGTGTACCCTTCGAGTCCTTGGTGAGGAAAGCGAGGGCTTCCTACTTTCAGAACCTGTTTGCCGAAGCGACTTCTTTTTGGCGCTTTTTTTATTTGGTGGGGAAACTGGTGCGGAATAGTTTTCATTTTTTTAATGCGCGCGGTGTAATTAGTGGTAAAATAAATAAACGCAGAAATTGTCCGCTATGTATTTGAGCCATTGGGTTACCCCCTTCCTCTTGTCGAAACGCCCGCTCACTCGGTGAGCTATGTCAAGGCTACCCTTTCGACGGGAGATTGTATCATTCCGGAAGACTGTCCGAGTGCACTGAACACAGTTTACTCACTCGGAGAGAAGTAGCGAGCAATGCAAACGTTTCCTACTGCGAGTGTGACTGAATTGTCTTATGCCATTCTCGTCGGGGTTGTGTGCTGCGTCCTGCTCTACCTGTGAGTTGCCGTTAATGTTTTCTTTATTTGTGAAGCGATGTCCTTGACGCGCCCATAGGTAAACTGTTATTTTCACGAACTGCACGCACTAAAGGGTCACAGGGGGCGTGCGAAGCGGTGTTGGCACAATGCCCTGTTTTTAATGTCAGCATCAAAAAAATAATCATTACCATCACGATCATTATCGTCTCCGGAGTTATTTTCAAACGAAAATGTTGCCCATTAAATCAAAAATTGAGTTTCGAATTATTTGAGACAGCAACAATTTTTTAAAGTGGTTCTATACGTCCCTGTGTTAATACTTTGATGAAGACATTTTGCGAAGTCACTTAAGCATCAAGAAAAATTCTGGGAACGTAGTTACTCGCGCTGGACGCGCTCGCCTTATAAGTACAAGCGATTAGAAGTAAATGACCAAAATAAGATGCTAACGAATGCACGCAAAAAGATTTTTGCGTTAGGTTAGAAGAGTTAGTGCTGCACTCGGCAGAGCGCACGTGCGGCGCATCTACGTACAATGGCTAGCGATATAAACTAGAATGCGGAAACGGCGACCATGCATTTCAAGCCACGCAGTCTTGCAGGCAGCGAGTGGAGGGTAAGAACGGCAGTGGAGGTGTTTAAATGTGTGTGACTCACCCGCCGAACGCAATACCTCTCCTCTCCCCCGACGCGCGTACGGCAGCCATGCGACAGCGCCGTTTGTACTGCCTCGTCGCCATATGCGCAGTCTAGCTCATATCTCTAGCCACTGCACCTACACTCGTAGCAGGCTCTTCGATGTTAGGGTAATTTAGCGGCAGGTTTATTAGAACCAATGTAATCATCGTCAAGTTCGCCTTTAAAAAATACATTTGTGATTTTTTATCTTCTAAGACCGATTGTTTTGAGTGATTTTTTTTCAGCCAAATTATTTTATTTGAAGTATATTTTTGAAACAAAAAAGCCAACAACAATTCAGGCCAGAACTCGAGCTTATAGCTAAAACCCACTCGAAAAAGCAAACAAAGCTTTTAGTTAAAGGGAAACTCAGGTACGTTTCCTCGATTTTAGGTTTTCGGCTATTTTTAGTGAAGGAAGTTCCCTGTATTACCAGTTGTAATTTTTTGTTTCAATTCCTTGTGTGGTTTTGTAGATATATCTTGTCTCAAAATTTTGTTTCGGGCGTACACGGCAAAATAGGAACTACAGGCTCGAGCATGATGGCAACCTTTGTGATCAGCTGTATGGCCATCGTGTGAAGTAATAAAAACATTGGGTTGAGTGCATGTTTATACAGCCTAGAACTTGGTCTGTTTCAACGGGCGACGAGTCTCCCAGAAATTTAGCCAGTGTAGTACAACCGCTAGTTTGGGGTCTTTAACGTGCACCACGCAGTAGCGATACACGACCGCACGCCGGTACGATGTTCATCCAGATCGAAACGGGCAGGGGTGGGGATTGAACCCAGGATCCTGGGTTCTGCAGCGCGAGCTTTCGCTCCACGTCCTCCGAGCTGGTGTGCGCTAGTCCACTTGGCCACCGATTCCCTTTTTTTTTTCATTATTGCCTGCATTGACATGAACAAACCTCACTCAACACTCACACACACACAAAAGAAGGCTGAAACACGTCGGCCTTACTTTGGCAGACGCGAGTACATTAAAATTTTTTCAGCTGCACTAATTCATTTAAAACCGGCATCCGATCGGGGGGTTCGAGTTGTGCTTGGTACACATCACGAATATATGCGACACTTTAAATGAAATTGTCTCTGACTTCGCGGACGTTCACGTCCGCATGACGCACAGCCATCTCAGCCTTCCAAATACTGTGTAGACTTAGGACCACGAGCATGTCATAAGGGATTCCAGTGTCGTTCTCAACTGACAAAAAACGAATGCCATTCATGCATGGTCGAGAGGAACTTTTTCTTAAGAGTGCGATGGAGGACGTCCCAATAGAACACCGCATCCCAACACACCTTTGAATACGTGTTGCACAGTCTCTGGTTGCTTACAGAGAATACAGTTGATGGACTGTGGGACAGAAAACCCTCTCTCTTCCATCCATGATTTAACGGGCAGGACACCGCAATGCAGTTTAAAGAAAAAAGATATAACACTTGGTTTCACCGACATTTTGTTTTCACCCTTTTGAGCACATCCTGGCCAGGTTCCTTAGGGTAGAGTAATCTATACAAAGGGGCCGGTAGCAACACATTTACTAAGTCTTTATACCAACTTTTCCAAGCCACATAACTAAGGTACTCTAGAGAAAAACGCGCTTTCAACATTCAAAAAGAGAGCACCATTTCACGCAAGTAAACCTGAACACTCGTGCAAATACCGTCACATGACGATACTACAAACTCGGGCAACATACTTCGAAGTCTGGCCTAAATTAAAGTACGTAAAAATTAATATTTTTGATCGCGAAGAAACATGAATCTTGACACAATTTGGCGAATAAACAAGTGGGACAAGCCCAGCCCACACTCTAAAAAAAGCCCGTGCGTCTACTTTCTTGCACAACACTCGGAGAGCCAATCACCGCCACTTACGAAGGCAGCTCAGCGAATGACGATGCCGAAACATATGTTTAGACCAAAAAACTCAGTCTGAGTTGTGACATTCAGCAATGCAAGCCTGACGTTCTGCATTGCTTAATATCACAACTCAGACTGCGTTTTTTGGTCTAAACATATGTTTCGGCATCGTCGTTTGCTGAGCTGCCTCCGTAAGTTGCGGTGATTGGCTCTCCAAGTGTTGTGCGGGAAAGAAGACTCACTGGCTTTTTTAGAGTGCACCACCTCGAACTGAACGAAACAAATTCGTGAGTGGTGAGCGCTCTCAGGTTTATCTCCATATAAATACAGCAAGCACTCTGTGCAGTTTCTGTACGTTGATACGGGACATAGCCAGAACTTGCAAAACGTACCACATTTTCGCAGTCAAAAAGAAATTGCATACGGTAGCACGCGTAAACATTGAGAAATCGCGCCCCTTCCAACTTCCAGATTTCGTTCTCACTCTCTCTGTCTCTTCATTCCAGTATTGCTTGCTCTCACGATAGTGTTCAAGCAGTACGCAAAGATACTTGACTGGCAAAGCTGTCCATCGAATGTTTATAACTACTTTGGGTGTAGTATCCCAGTCCTCATGCCAGAAACCTCCAGATTTGTCCCAGTTAATCAGACTTCCCGACTTTCCGCACAAGGACGAGGCCACATTTACCACTTCGCGCACACTTTCTTGATCCCCACAAAAAAGCAGCAATATCGTCCGCATAAGGCAGGACCTTAATTTCGGAGGAGTGCAGCTTGAAGCCACGATTCTCTTTATTCTTAATCAGTTTCAAGCAAAACGGCTTCAAGTAAATGGCGAAAAGCAGAGGGACAGTGGACAGCCTTGCCTTAGAGATGAGCGAACTTTAACACTTTCACCGCGGCTCCTATTGACAACTATACTTGATGAACAACCGAGTATAGGCCATTATCAAACCATCAATATTGACCGACCCAACATTTCTGTAATTCGAGATACTAAAAAGAACCTGATATGACACATGGTCAAACGCCTTTGCGAGGTCTAGCTGCAACATTGCAACTCGACCTGTGAAGGTGTCGCAACATTAAAGAATACTTCTGGCGACGTGTATATTCGTACAAATAGAGCGTCCCTTTATACCGCATTTTTTGATGAGGCCCGACTAGAGACTGATTGACATTTTGCAAACGTCTAGCCAAAACCTTCATGAAAATTTTATAGTTAACATTTCTGAAACTTATGGGTCTGTAATTAGTAACAGACTGAAGTTTTACTTGATCATCAGACTTCAAAATAAGAGCTATGTGGCTTTTTAGAAAGGGCAATGGCAACCTACCGTGCGTATACGCCTCGTTGAAAACTTCGTTTAGGGTGTCGGCTGCCTCACTTTAAACATTTTATAGAAATCTGCTCCTAAGCAGTCTGGCCCCTGCGTCTTGCCTGGGCTCAGTTCATCAATAGCTCTTTCTGTTTCGATGACACTAATCGGCGCTTCTAGCCCTTTCCGGACGTCCTCCTCTAGCGTGGGCATCAACGATACAAACTCTCTTTCAAAATCAGTACTCATAGGGATGCTTCGCCATAGCAGATCACTATCATACTGAAATAAGGCGCGCTCGATTGTTTTCTTTTCTTTCGTCAAAATGTTTTTGTAGCATTTCTCTTTTACCTCATTTCGTTGAGCGCATCTTTTTTCATCACCCAGCGCGCTTCGTTGTTTCACTCATCCAAAGGTTTTTCCGCTCGCGCCCGTATAATGTCCCCTTTGTATCCCAATTGGTTCTTAATGTCTCTTACTCCTTCCTTGAGCTCGCCGGTTCTTAGGCTTTCTTTTGTTGAAATACTGTTCAATTGGTGCCTCAGGTACTTATCTTTCGTCTATTTCTGAAGGCTTATAATGCTACTTCTTTCTATCGCGTTCATCTTCAGCTGTTCGTTGAGAAGTTCCCATCTTGCTCTCCACATTTCTTGTTCGTTTTCATAAAAAGGTTTTAATGAATCAATAACTAACGCTTTAAAAATTTCATTCTTAACTAGGCTAGTGTTTAGTTTCCATGAAGACCAATTCCACTTTTGTGTTTCAACCTATATTGCCAAGGGTGAGCACAACTAAGGCATCGTCACTGAAAGACACTGGCTGCACCGCATAGTGACGGCATAATGGGACAAGGTGAAGTGAAATGTACACCCTATCAAGCCGTTCATTGCTGCACGCCTGAAAATGAGTGTGCTGAACATTCCCTTTAGACATTACTCAAGCCACACCCTCTAGCGCGTTTTTCGCTATAAGATCATTTAAATAAAATGAACTCTGATCACGAAGACAAACTTGACCTGAACGATCCTCTAGCAAGCAAACAGAATTAAAGTCTCCAAGAAAAGTAATCGCTCTTTCAGTTGCAAGGTACTCACTTAAACTTTCAAAGACCTCTCTGCGTTTTCTCTCGCCGTTTGGCGCGTACCTACAAATCACACGCCAGTTAACATTTGAAAATGAAAAATAGCAAATTACAAGGCGGCCAGTGGCCCAAAACTGACAGCGGTCTCGACGACACCCACTGATTGGCGGATAAACACGCAACAGCCCCCCCCCCCTCGACATCCCATTTGAGCGTGAAACACAAACATTACCGTAAATAGAGTTCGAAAAGGATACACCATGCGGTCAGCCTGTTCTTGACTTTGAACTTTGGTTTTCTGTACGGCATTAATATTAAGCTCATTATCTGCGAACAAGCGACTAAGTTGGTACTGCTGGCGTCTCCCCGCTAGCCCACGTACATTAATCGTGGCAACACGCAGGGCTGCTTCTAGCCTTATAACGATACTGGAAAAGGAAAACTCCATGGTGTTTACCTTGGATCACATGGCCGTCTGTTTTGCGTCGTAAGCTTCTCGACCGTCCTTCGCGTAGACACAGGTGGCCCAGTCAGGCCCTTTCTCCTACATTCACGGTGGTGAGTTGGTTTCGTTCTTGCTCCTACACCTCTTTGTCTCCTATACCTCTTTGAGGCAAGGCCACCCGCAAGAACCTCGGCATCATCCATGGGCACGTCTTCTTCGTTGTCGTCGGGAACGTGGGCGTGGGCCTTGGTTACTGTGATGCACGGCGCAGGTCTTTCTGCCGGTGGAGGATCGCGCACCTCCGCGATCCGCACCCCATCTGCCTTTGGCGCCTCGACGCCTAAGCTCGACGCCGCGGCGTCTCCGGGTACACCTGTGGTGGTCTCCGCAGGACTGGCATTGACGTTGTTCAAACCCCTCGCGGCCTCCTCGGCTTCCGTTTCGTCCATGAGAAGCTATACTTTCTCGTCGTTGCATACAAGGGTCGCGGCCAGCGCGTACGTCCGAACGCATTCGGGGCTCTCGTAGCCGAACCGTCGGCAGACGCTGCACCTGGGGGCTCGACACTCCTTTCGAATGTGACCCGTCCGGTTGCAGCGTAAACAGAGAGGCGACCTGCCAGACACAATGACGAGGGCCATCTCGCCTGCAATTCTCAGCTGGTGCGGGATGTTGTCCCTCTCTTTAGCTGCAGGACCGCCGTAGGCGTCATGGTGCCGATGCTGGTGCAACCGTCGACACGCCACTTTTCCCTAGCCACTCCGGTGACAGTCCCGTAAGCGCCAGGACCGCTCTGAGGTCGTCGTCTTCGATGTTGAATAGCAGCCAGTGGAGCTTGACCCTGACATCCTGGTTGCTCGGGTCGACGACGATACACCGTCGGGCCTTGACGGTCAGCTCGGGCGTCGAGAGAATTTTCTTCTTTGCCTCGGGACTCTTGAAGGTCACCCCGCATACACGATTCATTTGACATGCCCCTAGGGCAATGATATCGGCCAGCATGGACTGGCGACGCAGTTCGTCTCGAAAATCCTCGACGCGATATGGCCGCGCCTTCACGATCATACATGGGTAAATTACTTCCAAAACGTAATTTAATTACAATTACAATTACTTTGCTTTAAAAGTAGTTTAACTACAATTACTACTACGTAAAAAGTAATTCACTACAATTAATAAAAAAAACATTAAAGCCGTTTACAACTCCCTGTAATGCCGAATTAGAGCGCAGCTCTTGAGGAGGGGGAGGCGTGGAGGGGTCAGTGACCTGGGGGCCACGTGACCTGGGGGTCACGTGACCTCGGGGGGTCACGTGGCTGGGGGTCACGTGACCTGGGGGGCCACGTGGCCTAGGGGCCTACAATTAATAAAAAAAAATTAAAGCCGTTTACAACTCCCTGTAACCTTGCGGTTACCTGTAACCGTTTACAACTCCCTGTAACCTGTAACCTTGCAGTTACCTGTAACAGGCGTCGGCGTAACCTTGCGGTTACGCCGACGCCGACGGCGACGGTGACGGCGACGCCGCTCAAGCCGGAAACGGGCGCCTAAGAGCTGCGCTCTAAAAAAGTAATGCAATTACACCCAATTACTTATTTTTCGGAGCAACCCGACTTGGGCGATATAGCTTTAAACGAGTTGTTTAGAATGCAAAGCATTTGTTCATTCCTTGGCCCAACGTTAGAGGAGGCTTAAGCATCACTGTATAAATGCCACGTACTGTACCTTCATTTTGTTAATTTTTGCTAAATTAGTAATATAACTTCGTTTGGAGCAATGAGCTCTGTGTTCTTATATTTTCAATAAAAAATAATAAATTCGTTCATATACTCGAGGACGCCAAATCTCTGAAGTAAAATTGGGTTGACACACTTTTGTTACCCAGGCAAATAAAAATGTGAGAAGTAGTCGTATCTGAATATGTTAATAGTGTCAATATAAAACTACAATTCACGCGTTAATACGAGAACATTCACATGCAAACGTTTCATAATATTGTAAATGATTTACTTTGAGATGAAATTATATTGGCTCAGAAATATTCTAGAACCGAATCGGGGCACCCGAATCAATGGTGACAATATTCACAGGTGAGAGGTCAGTTCCCAAAATGCTCATGCAAATAACATCCGAAGTAAAATTCCAACAAAAAATAAACGAAAATAATATCAAGAAACAAATATGCGACAGTACTGAAAGAGGGACGCAAAACCTGGCAAAAGGAAAAAAAAATCTTTATAGACAATTAAAATCTTTAACCCCGGCTGAAAGCTGAAGCTCAATTTTGTTTCCTTCAATATTTTGGTATGTTTACGCTAATGTTTTCTGCTCGCACCGCAGACGGTGCCACACGTCGCCGTTGAGGTAGACTCCAAAGAGGATTGTCTCTCAGCCCGAAATGTAAGCGACGGAACAACAAACAATGCTACTCTGTTTTTGTTGTGCGTTAGTGTCTGTGCCTGTCCATGTGTGCGAGTGTGTCACCGAGCGCTAGGCCGCTTGCGCGAGCGCTGAGGCTTTCAAAGACGTTCCGTTGGCGCCGCAAAGTCTTGCAAAAGTAATAGTAATTGTGCCTGAAATTTTACAATTACTGACGCTAGAAAGTAATTAAATGAAAATTACAATTCCTTTTGGCCGAAGGTAATTATTAACAATTGCAAATTACAAAGAAAGTAATTCAATCGCAGTGATTCAATTACAGTAACTCAATTACAGAAATTTAATCACTACCCAAGCATGGGCATTACGCAATGCAAGCATGACGCTTTGCATTGCGTAATGCCACAGCGCCAACTTCATTTTAGGTCTAAACGGATGTTCCCTGTCATCTCGCTGGGCTCATTTCGTAGGTTCCTGGGATTGGCTCTTTGAGTGTTTTGCGGGTAAGTAGACGCGCCGGCATTTTTTAGAGTGTAGGGTCACCGAGACCTTGTTGTCATATTATCTTAGCTGAATAAACCGAGTTATAAATGATTTGCCGACTTTTTTAGAACTCTTTCTTGGAGCATATGTTATTTTCCTTGTTTGGCGGATCGAATGTTGACGTCTTTCTTTTCTCGCACACAGCTATAACACCTAGATGATTGCAGAAATGCTAACAAAAATAAATTTTTAGCAATTACGTTTATATGAATGTAAAACATTCACCAACATAGCAATAACTGTATTCTATTGAAAAAAGTATATGTAACATGGGAATCATTATTTGGCAGTACAGTGAATGAATTTCAATGTGCACATCTTCTAGTGAATTTAAACATTTTCCCGCTCCCAAATTCACACAGTAACGTCAGCGAAATGGCTAATGGGTTTAGTTGGTTGATGTTTTCATTCAGATGAAAGTGCTTCAGAAAAAAGGGGAACCAGGAAGACAAGACAGCACAGAGCGCTGTGTTCTGTCCTGTCTTCCTTGTCCCCGTTATTCTGAGGCGCTTTATTTAACGGCTGCGTTTTGTGGAGGGTTTTTGATTGAAGTGCTCTCTTGTGTTGTGGTGGTTCTTGAGTGTTTCGCGCATATCTAAAGATGGGACTGGCCAAATGATCGGAGTAATGAAAACATGACCATCGTGAAATTAATTAATAGGGTACTATCTCAGGGAGCTAGTCTCTTCTCTCTCGATAGATCATAAAGTATAAATAGATGTTGACTTCTCTAACATGTAGCCGGCTGGGTACTTCATGGTCATAACAAAATATTCCTGAAATTGATGTAAGAAACAGCGCGCATGCAAGTGCCCCTATACACTCTGGCACATTTCTGAACAAAACGTACATCACATTTAAACATTTTGGGGGAAAAAGTCGTCATCATCACTTTGCTACTCTAGAAGGTAAGTTGCTGCATATACTGCAGACTTTGCGCTGTGTTTAGCACAAGCATTCACGCCAGGAAGGTATCTTCTAACCAACGTGATCCTGCTCATGCCACGCACACTGCTGTACTGAACTCAGGAACTGTGTTGTACACGTTCCTCGTTCCTCGTTCCTTCTGATTTTTGGAACGCGTTCCCATTACAAGTTCCATATGTGAAAAAGAAACTCGTTCTCGCTACAGTTAAAAAACGGAACGTATCGTTACATATGCTTTACATCTGCATTTTGCTGATGACCAAATTTAGTAAGATCACGCAAAGATTTTTTTTTATCTATCCCTTCAAATGGAAACATACAAATTTGAATGCCGTGATGGAAGGGCACAAGGAGATGAAAATAAGCGGTAGCAAGGTTTCATTTGTTGATATATTCACCTTTAAAAATCTCAGGTTTTAACCATATTCATGTTGGTGATGGGCGATTCAGACGAGCCAAATGTATGTACTGTTACCCTACATTCCACGAGCGTTCTACAACAAGTTCACACGTTTCAATCTAACAGAGTCCCTTGTTCGAACTCAACAACATTTGCTTCTCAATGTTGCTGTCCGCAAGACGAGTAAGTGAAGAAGAGGGTAGGGCTTTTGGGAGGTCAATCTTGAAAACTACGTCCTTCTACGTGAAAGTTGGATTCGTTGTTCAGTTTGAAGGTGAGGGACAAGGGAGAAGGAATAAAGGCTAATTTTCGGTTATCTTTTGAGTTACCAATGGTCGGGATACAAGGTTGCGTTCGATGTCTGGTAACTTGTTCTTTTGTTATAACTGTAGGTCTCTTAGTGGAAGTTTAGTGATGACTGTAGTCGGCCTTAGATTTCTGGGCATATGAGGATTCGTGGAAGCAAAGAAAGTAGCTGAGTTTGAAACGTCCCTCATTCTGTGTCTTTTCCTCGACTAAAAGATTTGGTTTTTGTGCTGCTGTCTTGGGCACCGAGAAAAGAATCAATGTCCACTAGTTATCCTGCATCCGACAGTTACCAAGCGAAGACTGCCCAAAATAAACCCTAAGATAAGTAACCAAAAAGTTAATCAGATCCTGCTGTTCGTAAAGATGTTGTTTTTATACTTTTGAAAACTTTCCTCTTAGGAAAGCCGTTCCTTTTTCCGTTCCAGTAAAAATGTAACAAGTTTCCGTTCCAGTTTCACCGATGCGAAATGGAACGGCGGCGTTCCTTCGCTCCTCCTAAAAGGAACGCGTTCCAGGAACGCTGTTTCTTGTAACGCCGTTCCGCACAACACTGCTCTGGAGTTCCTGTCATTGCGATGATGTGCTAGTAGATGAGAAACCCTTTCTAGCCATGAAAAACGCACCCTTTCCCCGACGTCACGGAATGGGACACCTCCAAACACGCTGTTCAGTAACTACACACAGCTCCTTTTTTCAAATATTTAATTATTATTTTATGTAATAATTAAATCAGCGATCTTGAACTTCGAAGCCCTAAAATGCATGAAATGCAGTATAGTTATGAGCGTTTGTTTAAATTGTTTTGGTATGCATTAAACAATCGTTTCTGTTGTAAAGACTCTATTTTTATAAATATTGGGGAAATTGAATTGGTGTGTCACGTGACCAGGGGGGGGGAGTGGGAAGGGAGGTAACTGGGGAGATAAAGAAGGCACTGTAGGATGGTTGAAAGCAGGATTTGGAGAAGAAGCTAGAGGGAATGGGGGAGGTCATCGTAGGACAATGGGGAGAGTGAGGGGGGGGGAACAGGGAAGAGGAGGGAGAGGTGAGGTGGAGAGGGAGTGAAAGAGAGGGGAAGGGAAGGATGGAGGAAGAAAGGGAGGGAGAAGGGGGCGCGGGATGTAGAGGGAATTCGTGTGTCACTGACGTATATTTCCATGCTAAATTTAGCGGAGAAACTAAATTGTTGTACTGTATATAGATCACAGGATATCAGATCACATGACGTAAATTTCTCTCGCCAAATTTAGCGGGGGAACTGAATTGGCGTTAAGATCACATCACGTCAATTTTTCCCGCGATATTTAACGGGAAGCTAAATTGATGTATAGGTCACGTGTCGTAAATTTTCCAACTAAATTTAGTGGAGAGACTGAATTGGTTTTTACGACACAATAATAAATTTTCCCGCTCAATTTAGCAGGGAAACTGAATTGATGTATACGTCACGTGATGTCATTTGCATTTGCAAAGTACAGTAGGGCATCTCATCTGTGGAAGTAATCATATGCCGAGAGGCCGGATGTATACATGGCCACTCGCGTAACTGAGAGTTTTAAGCTTATGTATGCGTAGTACGCCAATTTGCGGAGTGTGACCGTTTTGTTTCCGTGAATTGTAAGCTATTTAATAGTACTTCTCCTCAAAGTCCCCTTTCGCGTCACTAATACTCACCCATTATGAAAAAAATAATATAAAATACATGCCATAACTAATGCTCAAAATGTTTGGTGCTGTGCGGCAAAGCCGCCATGACGAAGACGGCGGCTCGTTCCGAGTGAAGGTTTGTCGTAGCTTTTCCAGTTCGGAGGTCATATGTTCCTCAATCTTTTGCCATCAAAGGTTAGTTCAAGTCACTGAAAAGTTTCAGGAGGAGTTCAAAGAAAATAAAAGATGTAATTTTTTAAATATCGACGCCCAATCTTGCCACATTTTGAGAAATCAGCCGCATTTCGGCGTTAATAACAAAAAAATAATTAAGGGTGTCCATATTATTTCTATATATTCGTGAAGAATATTTTAAAGACGAAGCATTTTGATATGTTTTGTGAAGTATTATGAAAGATGGTTTATTTGCAAAAAAATTGTGAATATATCTCTAAAACGCGTTTTTATGCCATGTTTGATATTTTTGTTGGCATAGAAATATTTTATTGATATTTTTAATTTTTGTGTGTGTGTTGTATATATTTTGTAAAACGTAATAAAAAGTTATGGTGACGTGAAAGTTCCAATGAGGAAATGACAACTGTGCAAAGTAGCATTGTGAAATCTCCTAAATTTCCACGCCTCGAGCTTCTCTATTTTATATCTCAGCGAAAAAGATTGTTACGGCGTTCATTTATAGCTGAATGTTCCTCCCAAGAACATGGCTTACATATATATTTTTAACAAAAATATCTATATTATGACCCGGACCATCATTGCATGAACTGACGTGGAATCCCCCAATACTGATCAGAGAATAAATCATGCTTTTTTTCTTTGCATTGATAGCTTCAGTATTACAAAACAAACGGTACATTGTGGCCTTCCCTTGGACTATGGAGACCATAAATGACCCAGTACTATTTAATGAAAATTACTATGCGCACACCCATAAAACAAACAAACAAACAAATAAACAAAGCGTTGACTTTTACATTTTAACGGGCTAGTCAACAATTAGCGAAGTGTTGTCATGCACACTGTCAAAACTTGGGGTTATCGCTTGAGGCAGCTGCACTATTGGAAATACTGAAAACGTCCGCCCGTAATTCATATGCGAAATGTGCACTATTATTTTAGTGGTGGTCAGACACCAAATAATTTTTTTTGTGTTTGGAGGCCTTCAAATTAACGGGCGCTATTTTGTACAATGCTAAAAATGTAATTATTGAACTTAGTTTAAAAACAAATTAAGTGTGGTATATTATTTGATGGGTGCATGCTTCCCATAACACGTTTAGGGCTCTAAAAACCATGTGAATATAATTTTCAACATTGATATGACTAACGTCGTTACTGTTAGTTGTTTTACGGAAGGTGTGATTTCGTCGGAAGTGTATTCGATGTAGATTACAATTTCGCTTCTCCTACCTGCTCTAATGCCTTAGTTTTCAATATTAAATAAAATGGTGGAGTACGCTTATAATCAGCAACAACAGAAGCTACGTGTGAGTGTTCCAACACTGTCATCAGATGGATAGATTTTAGTGCCCGTTTTATAATGAACGCTATATATATATATAAAGACTTTGCGAACGGGGTCCCGATAACGCTATTGCGTTCCACTCTTAAAAACGAAGCTTAAGCATCCTCCAAGTTTATCGTTTCGTATCGTTCAAGAGTATACGACGTATACTCTTGAACGATACGAAATGAACTGGAGGATGCTTAAGCTTCGCCTTTAAGAGTGGAACGCGACAGCGTTATCGGGCCCCGTTCCCAAGCCCTGCAAGCGTGTGTGCGTGAGTAGTCTAATCGATAGCGTCACGTGTCAGGTGACGTCACACGTGAGCCTTGTGTCTTGTTTGAAATTCCCGCGCGAGGTGTGTGACGTGAAAGTTTTTACCTAATTTAGCGGGTCGATAGGCTGATGACGTTACAACCATGTGTGACGTCATGACCCTATCGACCCGCTAAATTTGGTGTAAACATTTTCCGATAAATTTTTCAGAAAATTTTTCCGCGACATTTAGCAGATACTTTTCCCGCCAAATTTAGCGGGCCGATACGGTAATGACTTCACAGTCACATGTGATGTCACACGCAAGACGCGACACGTGTTTGTGACGTCATGACCCTATCGACCAATGTGGATTTTCCGGTCCCACGGATGCCGACACCGGCACCGTTAAGTTAAACAACCCGAATTCTGTTCGGGTTGTTGACAGTTATTCCTATAGTTATTTTTCAACGTCAGGTGTTCCCCAGGGGTCGATCTTGGGGCCTCTCTTGTTTTTAATCTTTATAAATGATATAGTACCTTGTGTCCAAAGTTCCCAGTTGTTACTTTTCGCGGATGATATCAAGTTGTTTAAAATGATTCACTCTCCTGTAGACTGTGATATCCTACAGCGTGATGTGTCTTGCATCTCTCAGTGGTGTGAACAAAATCTATTAATGCTTAATCCTGCTAAAACAAAGGTCCTATCTTTGTGCCGACGCCATGTGCTTTTTAATTTTACTTATCATCTCGATATCATGCCCATTGAACGTGTACTCTGTGTGAAAGATCTTGGAGTGTTCATTGATAGTGCATTGTCTTTTAGAAATCATGTATCTTTTGTGGTTGGAAGTTCAATGAGAGTGCTGGGAACCATATCACGTTTGACGAAGAATTTCAGGAAGCCTTATTGTTTGTTACAACTTTACAAATCTTTAGTTAGGTCACGACTGGAATTTGCTTCGGTAATATGGAACTCAATATCTAAAACACAAGCCATGACCATTGAACATGTTCAGAAAAGACTGATTCGTATTGTTTACGATAGGTACTTTGAAAGGCGCTGCTATTATAACTATGAATACATACTAAGGTCATTTTCGCTTACACCTTTGTCTGACAGGAGAACAATTCATGACTTCGTATTTTTGCATAAGGTTGTTAATGGTGTCATCGACTCGCCACCACTGCTCAGCAAAGTAAATTTTCATGTTAACTTTCGCAATACCAGACATCTCGTATGCTTTGACGTTCGTTCACCATGTTGTACTTCACCGCTTTCTCGGATTCAGACATTGTATAACAGAATCGCTCCTGTTCACCTAGATTTCTGTACATCTATTTCATTGTACCGCCTTCAGTTGAATAGCCTTGCAATTTACTGATAACTTTTTTGTGATGGTATTATGCTAACGTGTTTCTAGGGTCGTATTGGTGCACCAGAGAGAAGACCACTGTGGTTGTTTCTGGGCACTGGAAATAAAGACATTATTATTATTATTATTAAAATATGTCATATGTGGAGTCGATAAAGATTTAATTTCCTTTTATTGCAATTAGGGGCAAGTCCCATTTTCGAGACCGCTCTGCGACAAACTTGAGGTCCTTGTATAAAATTAATATAACGTGGCTTGGTGGACCAGGTCTTTTGATGCCACTATCATCGGTAAATAAGCGCTCTAAAGAAGCGTTAACGCGAAAGTGCACTTTATTTGCAACAAAAGAATTGTACTGACTTTTAAAAGACGTAAATTTGCAGTTTTTGGAACAGCAGTGAAGACGCAGATCATATAAGCCGCCAAAAATTACATTTATATAAAAGGTTGTTTCTTTTTATCTCGTTCTCTCATAGAAAAGAATGCAACTCTCTTTCTCAATAAAAAAAGATACCATGGCTTCCATATTTGACTGTCGTGACAATGTAGCGAAAGTGTAACAATGTATCGATATAGGGTAGAAGAAGTTCTCTACATTACAACTGCGCCTTCGGTACCATTATCGACACCGTAAGTTCTTCTGTAGCTTATAAAATACGCCGTCTATTTTACACCAACCCAAGCGTGACGTATCTCAGCAATCTGCGAGCTCCCCTGTGTGGTTGTGCGTATACGCGCGATTTGTGCCTGCGATTATTAACCCCAAGGCCGTCTCCTTTTCTCTCTTTGTACTTTTCCTTTTTTTTCGAACATGACATCATCGATCGTTGATCTTCCGCATAACAGACGATGCCCTCTGCACTTTTCCTATCCCCCATTTCACTTTAAGTCCGATCGCAGCCATCGCTATACGGTATGAAAGAGGCAGCCAATCAGGCAGCGCGTCCGCTGTCACTGGCTAAACCAATCACGCAGAGTGAATTCAGCGTGATGTTTTTTATATATGCGCGACTGGCTCCGTCGGATCGGATCGACGACTGCCGTTGAACTAAATGTGAAACTGAGTATACGATACCTTCTCCTCTCCCTTAAAGGTACGCGTGCCGCTACAGGAACTACTGGATCCAACAAAAACTGGTTCATGAGGAATTCTCCCTCCTGCTGGGACCTCTGCGGAAAGTCTTCGTTACGGCAAGGGTTTTTCGTTTTTGGTTTGACAGTGTGTGTTACGCGGAATCATATCCCCCTTTATTCTTGAAAGCCTCTCAATTACCCGAAGGAGCCGCGGAGCGCCCGACCGCCGGAAAAAGGCGAAGAGCAGCGCTGAAAGGTTATAGAGATGGTAGTGCAGAGCCACTTCTGGGGTGACTTAGAGTAACAGTAGAGGCTCTGCCTGCAGAGCCAGAGTACCGCGTTCCTTTTCCTTTCGCCGCCATCTCCGTATTGGCGGAGTAGTGGTCACGTGGGCAGAACTGGAGCCGATCATTTGTGCGGGAAAGCGCCCTTCCAGAGCGCCGAGTTTCGGGGGAACATATTGTCCGCTTTGCGTTCGAAAAATATAGATCCTAGACTAAAATCGAATGAGCCGAAAGCTTCCCAAGTCATTGAACATTATGTGCGTCAACTGGGTACAGTACAATCCCGTTTTTTATAACGCGAGCGATGTTTTAGGACATCCGTTTCCAAGGTATGTGAAGCAGACGACACGCACAACGATCACGTTGCTCGCGTCTGCGGCTCTCGCGGAGTGATACGCGATACGCGACCGGCACATCCGGCCGTCTTGGTGAGTCGGCGAGCTCTCGTTCGAAAGGTTCGGAACGCTGAGGGGACGGCGTTTTCGTCAGCCGCTGCGTCATTTACCGCAATGAATTTTGCATGCGCGTAGTAAGAGCCCCGTGAAAATGACAGGCTCTGGTGTTACGAAGTGCACAATCGAGTTGAGCGGACAGCGGCAAGAGCTTGTACCGGATTCCGACGGCGAGACACGATTTCCAAGAGCTCTATTCGGGAGTCTCGAATTCGCGAAATAGCAAAAACTTTGGATAAAAAAAGAAAAAAAAAGTTTTACAGTATTTTAGCATGAAAGTGCGTGTGCTCGACTTTCCTCAGATTCGCATATTATTGGGACGCACGAAGGTAAAGCACTGCTCAGTCTACATAAAACCAAATAAACTGTCTGCTAAAAACAAAACAAAAAAGTCACGGGTTGAGCAGCGGCACCCGCTCTTCGATTAAACACAAGTGAAAAATAAGCAGGTCTGCGTTCTTTTGCGTCTTGCGATCGCTCGAGGGGAAAGGTACTCCAAAAGTCGGGCAGACAGCGGGCTTACGATGCTATATGCGTTCCGGCAACAGCAACTTGACGACTCCACTTCACACGCGACCCGCGGGACCCGCGTGTGCGATTCTTGCGATCGAGAGGGAAACAGGAAACCACAGTGTGCAGGAAAGAACGGGAGAACGATGACGGCGGATGCGCGGCTCGTCGCCGCACCGGCCGCACTATTTTCGCTTCCGCAGCGCGCCGCAGCTGCGCCGCAGCACGCCACAGCACGCCGCCTCGCGTCTGCGCCTTCGTTGCCCCTGCAAAAACCGCCGTGACTTCCCGCAGTGCTTGGCTCCAGAATGGCACCATTGCGGTACTCTGCTCCGCAAGCGGAGCATATAGACCTTTGTCCGGAAGTGCTCTTTTTAGCCTCGACCGCAAGGAGCAAAAGCGAACAATAATCTCGAACCCAACGCTCGCGCGGAGGGGGGCTGCGTCGGCCCGCACAGCTGCTTCCCGTCGTAGGCTTCTTTGCTGGTGTGCCGACTGCCGTTTCGCCGGCATCGGTCCTGTTTACCGCGGTATGTGAGTATAGTGCCCGTAATGTGAGAGCCGTTTGTCCATACGCCACTTTGCCGCTGTTGGTTTCCATCTAGCCGAGCCAGAAAACATCTCGCGACGAGTTGACCGCGCCGCGAGTGACGAAGAAAAAGCAAACATGGCGACGGTTTGTACGATTGCTTTGGTGGCTCCGGTGTTGCGTGTCTTCAACGTCCTCGTGAGAAGATTTCCCTGCCCTTCGAAGCACCACGAATGCAAGCACCACGAGTGGCACGAAATATGTGGAATCGTCGTCTCAACTACAAATAAGCAGGCCTTTACGAGCAACGACGATGCCGAGCAGGCGCTCGGCACCGTTGTGCCGTCAGATGTTCTACAGCGCCGAGGTATTTTCATTTATCATTTGGAATGGCTTCAAGAGTGGGAAATTAATCTATTTCGCGGATTGTTCACGCCGAGGCGAGTGCCCTCCGTTGCAGTGCCGTTGTCGCGCAAAGTGCAGAGAAAACCGGGTGGCGATGGCGGCGGTGCTCTTTGATCGCTTTGATCTTGCGCCGTCGGGTTCATGAAGTCCGGAGTAAACGTACGTACGTGCGTCTGCTGGATCGGTGTACGTGCGTCTGCTGGATCGGTGTTTTGGACTGCCTCAAAACTCTTTCTCACGCGCATTTTCCTTGTGAAGCTTAGTAGCTCATTACACCTCGTCGTCGACTGCGCTCATTTGACTATGACGCACGAGCCTGCATGATGTGAATTTCACTGCCTATGATCTTTGGTGTGCTGTAACGAGGGCTAATAAAATATCACCGCGAACTTCTGAACAAACGAGTCGAAGTTTCGTCTGTTATCATAACTGATCGCCTGTCACAATATTAATCAGTAGCGTTCCTAGACTCCGCCCCAACAGGCACCCTGCTTCGTTACCCGATAGTAAGTGTCTCCTGGTACCTCGTAGAATTCCAGCTCCCACTTCAAGTAAGTACCATCCTTTAGAACTGGCAATTAATAGTTTCGAACCCAGACGCTCGCAGCGTGTGTGTGTGGGGGAAGGCGATAGACCGCGACCTTTCCCAGTACTAGCACGTTGCCGGCGTCGGTCTTGTTTACCGCCGTGTAATGTATCAGAGCAATTCGTCCGGACGGCACTGTGCCGTTGTTGGTTGTACGAACAACCAGAGGAAACGCAGGGTTCTTTTGGACACCCACTGCCCGTCACGCAATTGCCTAAGAAGCGAGTGCGGATGCGACGTCTACGGCTTCCACAAGTTTCCGTCCCATGCAGCTTCTCGGCAAGAATGGACAGCTGCACTCGGAAGAAAAAACTTCACTCCGAGCAAGAACTCAAGAGTGAGTGCCAGTGTAGCAACTATTTTTTTCTATGCGTACGTTTGGCGTGCGTGATGGATACAACAGAGGTGGTCACTTCTCCGTGATCAGTCGGCAGGTCGTTTACGTCGTGTACGTACGCTAGCTACGAATGGTACCTTCGTTTCGGTTTCGGTTTCGGTCACTTATTTCGGCTCGGCAGAGCTGCGCTGCCGCAGAAAGGCAAGTAGATCGCGAAAATCGGTCTCAAACGTGCCACGAATGTAATGTCGTATACAAGAAGCCAACAATCAAGCATTTGAAAGCTACAAGAAAGCGGTAGCGAAATATTTACTTCGCAATGAACCCGCACTGAAACGCGGATGTCAAGGGTCAGCAGATACCGAGAACATCTAAGACAAGAAAGGTTTTCCCTTGTTTTCTTGATCGAGATGGGTTCTCGAATGTTCACGGCATCTTCCCTGTTGAAGAACGGGCCGCGGAGGCTTCTGGTGAAGACATCTTTCACGATGTGTCGGTGCATTCGGACAGCCTGCCGCATCCAGCTCCCCAAAGCAACGCCGCCAACGCAGCCCCCCTCCCTGCCTGCCAGTTCTTTCCGCGTGGTGGCGCGAGCGTAGATAAACATGGCGGCGCCCTGGAATTGGCGCGGACACTGGTCTATACAGTTACTCTAGGGTGACTAGGGAGCCAGCGCCACGCGGTGGTCGCGGCCTCTTCGCGAAACACATCTGCGTTTGGATGTTCGCATTACCTCCGAGATCGTAGTCTATCCGCAGGCGGTCAGCAGTGCGCTGGGAGGAAGAGAACGAGAGAGAAGGCTATGAAAGGGAGGGTGTTGGGGGGGGGGGGGGGAGGGGGCTACCGGCGCATAGATAAACTAAAGTCTTCAGGATAAACAGGAGAGGGGCTGAATAGTGGAGTGTCGACGCAAAATGTTCTCCTTTTCCAAAAGAAACAAAGCGAAAAGGAGCTCCTCCGCGTTTCCGGATTTTACCGCCCTGGGAATTCTTCGGCGCTGCCTGACAGGCCCCCTGCGCACGCCCATCTCCTCTGATCTCCTTTCCCCTTTCCAGCGGCCACGTTCTTTTGCGATTTGACAGGTCTTCTAGAATAAAGGAGGCGATGAGAACATACCAGGGCTCTGAATAGTGAGGCATTTTTGCTGAAGGCTAGAACCTAATGCGTTTCGATTTAGTTTGTTATGTGTAGAGAGACGCACGGCGTCTCTCCTGCGGGACCTTCAAATGCCGTCCAACAGCGTTCGAAGCCTTCCTTCAAGGAGCCCTCAGACCCCAGACGTCTGTAGGGACGCTGTCCGGGGTTTTCCAGAGCGATATTCAGGCGTAAAAAAATTGTATAAAGAGACCAATTAACGGAGTGATTAAACATTTTACAAAGGTGCCTTTAAGCAGTAAACCTATCATATTTACATTTTGTTAATATGAGTTAAAAATACAAGAAACAAAAAGTAAACGACAACAACAGCGTGTTATTCCTATGCACAGAGAGAGGAGTGGAAACAAACCATCTCGTTGACGTTTCTACTCACATATGGTGTCACACTCTCGGATCTGCTGGATCTGCTAACAGGTGAATTAATCTCAAAGTAGTTTTCAAGTCTTTGTTCCAAGTCGTGTCATGTGGAAATAACAGAGTCAAACAGAGCGTTTGTTTCTGTTTTTCTTTCTGTGCATAGGAATAGCACGCTTTTGTTTACTGCATTTTTCCCTCGAAAGACACGTTTACGTAATTGTAGTATGATAATAAGAGCATCACCTAATACACCTTTATGAAAAAAATTTCAGTGTACACCCTGCAGCCTTTGTAGAGGCGGCAGGGTGTTCTTTGGCCCGAAGTTTGTCGAAGTTCCAAGCGCTCAAAGTCATGGTTTAAGCGCATGTACTGTTGTGGTTGAACGGCGCTTGAAGGTTTGAAAGATTACCACGGGACGCCGCTCGATTACTTGACCAATTTAAATTTAACGTTGAAGACATTAATATCACTTCTGTGCTGATGAAAAAAAAAAGAGTTTACTATAGGATCCCGATTCCATAGCAAAAATTAAAGAAATAAATAGGACTGACTTTGAAACGTATGTGTGGCACATGATAAAAGGCCTGACGGACTTGAGACAACGCAGTCTTACATGCCAAGTAAATAGATTGACTAAAGTATTCAGCATATCAAGATGTTTGAAGTATATAGCCTGACGAGTCACAAATTGCCTACCGATAGCAGCAGGATCATGCCCGTTTCAACAGGTCGGTCGCAACATAGCTTTTACTACCGCATTCGTGCTGCTATGAAGTTTCTTGTTTACTAAAAAGAGAAAAGAACTGACTTAACAGCAAACCTCTCTCTTTTTGCAAAATACGAGGGAGGAGAAATCAGTTTAAATATTTTAATGTCGCTGGTGATCTCACCTTTGACAACAGGGATCTTTTCATATATTTGCTGGAATAAAAAATTCACAGGAGAAGCTCCACTCTATGGCAAATGCACCAAGGTGAGCTGGGGCGTTGTTTTTGTAAGCGTTAATAATAAAAAAAAACGCATAATGACCGAGGCAGTTTTTTCTCTTCGCGTGACGTTGGAAAACTTTTGCCTTCATACTGAGGGGCGCAGTGACGCCATTTGTCCCCTCGCTTTCGCAAACCAATCCTTCCTGCGGACCTTTGCACTAGCAGACTATAGTAGAAAAAGCTAAGTTAAAGAAGCACGCGAACGAATCTTAGAGTTTTTTTTCCTAGTTTTGAACGTCAACCTGCTTCAGGTTTTGAAGCACACGTTCTATTTTTCGATGAGTAATTTTGATATGCAGATATTGGGGTGTTGGAACAATTACTAAGCGATATGAAGGAATTATATTTCAAAGTGCGTAACTCTAAGTATATTTATTTATTTTAATGAGAATACTACCTGCAACACTCAAACAGCTAGCTTTAGAGGAGTGGTTACAAAAATATGCAGGAACACGCCAACAAATAAAACTAGTTATTTGCAAGTCCATATCCTTTACAAAATGTTCAAAAGGCGCAAGAGTGACAATAATTTTTGTTAAATCCTTCGTCCCGAATTGCAGGATTGCAGTCGTTTTTGAACCTGTTCTAAGTTGACCATGTTGGTAAGGATCTTCAAGCGAAATTTTCAGCCTCCTGAAAATGTTAAGAGATAAAGCAAGAAGTCGGCTCTTTTTCGGCTTCTCCTGATATGATTCTGCTTCGCTTGTGCTTTTGTTGAAACTCTGAGCGAAAAAATAACAAACAAAAACATAACCACTCGAGCCACTCCCCACAACTCTGATATTTTCTAATTGCTTGAGGTTTCATGTTTAGATGTTAATTATGGGTTGTTATCGTTTTGTTCTGCAGCCAATTCACCTGGTGGATCAGGAGTTGTATAAGAAGTATGGACGACTATTTGGGTAAGCATAATCAACCAATCACGATGAAAGTGCAAATGAGGTGAGCGTGTATAACGAGCTCTTGCTTTTTCAGCTCCTTTGAGGCAGGCAAGCCCGCTTTGTATGTCTCTGAGCCAGACCTAATCAAGCTGGTTTTGGTGCGAGATTTCACCTCTTTGTCCGACAGAAAGGTACGAAATCAATATAAAAAATGTTTGGATTCTAAAATTTTCTTTTTACAAAAATACCAGCCTTTGGGTTAGTTTAGTTTGTCAAACGCGCTAACCCGAACTACCCTGCTGTGTGAGACATTAGGTGGTACATCTTTTAAACATATTAAAGGTTTTGTTTCAAGACTACTGCATAAGAAACAAACAAGGTTTCCGTGATCATTTTGGGGCTATAGTATGTAGCAGGGTAAGGAAAGGAGGACAAGGGCATCCCACAAAGCCCGCCACCCTTTCCACTTTAGCAGGGTGAACGCTGGAGAGGAGGTGAATGGCGAGGAGGAAACAACCAATCATGGCAAGCAGAAAGTTTTGTGTGAGGAACCTGTCCTACCCTTCTTATACAGCAACAGACTATACCCGCGATCACTAATCGCTCAACGAATGAGTCAATAGACGCAATCGGCGGCAGCATTCAAGTCCAAATTTGAAAAAAAGAAAAGAAACTTAAAACGCCAGAAAACTTTACATCTACTCATATCATCAAGCACGACGGCCTGGTTTGGACTTTGTGTGTGCAAGCACGTGCAGCGCGTACATGAACATAACTTTGGCAAGATTCAAGTTTGACGTATTTGCACAAAGCGCATAGCTTGCATGCGAGACCAGAATACGCTGTATTGAAAAAAATGCAGTTAGCCGCAAGGGAGCGTACGATATTGTCAGTCATTGAATCGATACCAATAATATGGGCGAGGCACTGTGGTGTCGTCCAGTCTTCGGGAAGACGCCGAATGCAACCGAGTACTTTACTTGTTGGCATACGCAGTGACCCCACACCATTCAGTCTACTTCATTGCGTGAAAGAATGCCAAAAACTACGTGCGGTGTTTAGCCCGAGGTTAGTTTATCCTTCCCAATGTCTCTAATGCCTGAATATCACTAGAACGACATACAGAAACAACCGTGAAGCCGCAAGCACGTGCAGCAAGACCGCGAGGGTACCTCTTGGCAGGCTTGCAGTCTCTGAGTGCTCGGGAAGTGAGCACGGTCGAGTGAGTGCAAGCCTGCCAAGATACCTACGCGTGCACTCTGCACGTGTTTGAGGGCATATCGGTGTCGGTTGTTTCTATTTGTCGCTCTACCGGGACGCGGGAGTAACGGGTCACGTGACCTGGACGACGATCCTCGTTCAAACGAACCAAAGGTCATCTGACTCTTAACATGCATACAATTGGTGCGAATGGCGCGTATAGTTCTGGCATTGAGTCGTAATGTACCGAGCGTCCGCGAGAAAACCAAACCCTGCTTTTCGCACCGTAAACATAAACTAGACTTCGTAGAGAGCTCAAAGTCTGTCAGAACGCAGCCCCAGCCGTTTGAGCACAATGCCAATGTTTCAGCACCAACCGTTATCTTATTCAAAAGTTATAAGCGATTTTCTAAAAATTTAAATGTAAACAAATTTCCAGCCTATCCACTCTGGTGAAGAAGGAAGACCAGCGAAGCTGTACTACGGTGGGAATGAAGTTATGGCCGGCCGCAAGTCGACAAGCCAGAGTGAAAGGCTGGACTGCCACAGTCATATATGAGCGACGGCGGCAACCAGACAACTGTCAGGTCGGTTATCTGGTTGCCGCCGTCACTCATAGATGGCCGTAGCTGTCCAGAGTTTGGTGTCATCATTTTTTCGCTGACGCACATGATACTGGGGAAACTAGCCCTTAACAGCTCTGCTGTAAAATGAAAGACGTTTACAACTCTCTGTAATGCCGAATTAGAGCGCAGCTGTTGAGGAGGAGGAGGGAAGGGTGTGGAGGGAGGGAACGGTTCGGAGGAGAATTTGCCCTGAAATTGTGGTAAAATTTCCCGGTAAATTCCTCCACTAAATTTAGCGAGGAAATTTCCCCGCTAAGCTTAGCGAGAAAATTTCCACGTTAAATTTAGCGGAAAATACTGCCCGCTAAATTCTGGCAGAAAAATTTCCCGCTAGATTTGGTGTTAAAATTTCACCGTTAAATTTTGCGGAAAAAATTCCCGCTAAATATAGGGGGAAATTTTCCGGCTAAATGTAGCGGAAAAATGTCTCCGTTAAATTTAGCGGGAAAATTTTACGGTAAGTTTAGGGGAAAATTTCCGTGCTAAATTTAGCGGAAAAACTTGCCTGCTAAATTTGGCGGAAAAACGTCCCCTCTAAATTAGGCGGGAAAATTTCCCGCTAAATTTAGCGGAAAAATTGGCGGAGCAATTTCCCCACTAAATTGAGCGCACAAAAATGCGCGCTAAATTTGGCGGAAAAAGTTCCCCGCTAAATTTAGCGGGAAAATTTCCCTCTAAATTTAGCGGAAAATGTTTCCGTCAAATTTAGGCGCGGTGTGACGTCATGACTGCGACGTCACATGTGACACTCGTGACGTCACACGTGACGTCACGTGTGACGTCAATATAGGAAACGTCCCATAGTGCAACGTGCGGTTACACCGATGGCGACGGCGACGGCGACGCTGCTCAAGCCGGAAACGGACCTAAGAGCTGCGCTCCAAAATGGTGGCCGACGGGGCTCTCGAATACATAGAGCTCTATAACTCCAGAAACAGAAAACGCGCAAAAATTGGCCCTATATTCACATTAAAAATTTTACAAAAACATATAACTATCGAATAAGGTAACGGTTGGTGCTGAAATTTTGCAATCTAGCTCGAACGGCTGGGGCTAAGTTCTGACGGAGTTTCAGCTCTCCGCGCTGTCTATAGCTCGTTTCAGCTTAGGTTCAGACCACTGATCTCCTTGTCTATTTGTTGGATCGCGTTTGCCCGCTCCGCGAATGCGGCCACTGGCGGCCATTTTTTTGGTAGAGTTATAGTGCCTCTTGCCAATGTACAGCTGATGGAGCCACTATCATCCATCCATGGCAGACAGCGTTGTGGCAGTTGTGGTCGCAGGCTGCCATAGAAATAGCCGTGGATTATATTTCGTTCTTGATTGAAATTGTTGGACGAAACATATTGTTGAAACCCGGCGTGAACGGTAGCTCGATCTTTGAGGACCCGGTGAAAGTTTCACGAAATCGCAGCACCGGGAAAAAGCAGCACAGCACGCATCGAAAGTCGCATCGAAAAAGGCTTTCGAAAGCAGACGCCGGTACGGCGTCAGCTTTTGATGCGAGCTGCGGTGCTTTTCCCCTGTGCTGCGCTTTCGTAGATCTTTCGCCGGTCCTCAAAGATGGGGCTATTGTTCACGCCGGGTTTCTAGAATCTGCTTCGTCGAATAACTTCAATTGAGCACGAAATATCACCCACGGTACAGTGTACTAAACTAGACCCACGGCTATTTTATGGCAGCCTGCCGCCATAGCGCTGTCCGCCATATTACTATGATGGCTAGAGATAATATAACTCTACGAAAAAGATGGCCGACCCTGGCCGCATAGGCGGAGCTGGTCAAACGTGATCCAGCAAATAGACATAGAAATCAGTGGTCCAGACGCAACCGATGCCACAAGCGCGGGCTCCGGGCTTTCGGCTGCCAAGCCAACACCACCCAGAATAATCAAAGCCTCCGCATTACCTCCTCTCCCTTCAGGAAACGTCATCAGAGTCGGAGGGCGCTAACTCGGCTTTTGGGCCCGAGTCCGACCTTCGACGCGCTAATTGAACAAGAGCCCCACCCGAACACTGACGTAGCACTCGGGCTCAATCTCACGCCTCGATCGATTCGACCGTGACGACGGTGCGGAGGCCTTCTGCTTAGTATCTATACTCTGTTTCATACTTAGCGTACAACGTTGTCAAAGCTACTGGCGCGAGCGCGTGGCTTCATCTATGGTTTTGTTTGCGCGAGAACGCGCGCGAATGACCAACGACATCAAGCCCCATGCTCGCGCCCGTAGCTTTGACAGCGTTGCACACTAAGTATGAAACAGAGTATAGATGGCGTTGGCCAAGCAAGCGCGCTCGTGCAGCGCAAGTACTGTTCAGGGCCACATGCTCGCGCTTGTAGCATTGGCTGCGTCTGGACTTCAGCTGAAACAAAGTATAGTATACTTTTGCGGTCCGAAAAACAGGGTTCGGTTTTCTCGGGGACGCCCAACATTTCGCGAACACAGCGTGCTCCTTTAACTTTTATGTTAATTTCGTTCGCGCTTGTGGCCAGGTGATTGGTTCTTCGGCAGTCTCGTCGTCTAATGCCGCCCTCTCATTGGTCGCGGTTCGATAATGAGATGCAGGCACGAGACTCGCCAGGACCTTAGTTTCTTAAGTTGTCGGTGAGTGGATACACTCCGCTTCGGCTCAAGACCCAGCTGGGCCAAAAGTTAGTTGCAACGCAAACACGGACGCACAGACTCAAAGTGTACGATGTGAAGACACGTTTCTCGCGCCTTAATCTTGAATAAGTTGACGATAGCGTGTATGCTTAGGCACGCGCACACACAAAAATGCCGTAATCTAGTTATTTTGAAAAAAAGTTTGATTGGCCCACGCTGGCTCGTAGCGTTGGTAGTGCCCAAAACTTGAGATAAAACGGACTATATCGCGACCGTTTGTTTTTAGCCGTTATTCATCGTGTAAATTACATCCGAGTGTAATTTATACGCACGTATAAATTACACCCGGACGAGCAAATGACTGCAAGAAGCGGAAGTTCCTTGTGGGTTAGGAAACATCATAATCTAAATTTGGAGACACGGAGATATAAGATAACGGAAGAGACGATACAAAGTCTGAAATGCAGCTGGGTTTATTCACGAGAAAGCAGCAATATACCTACAGCCGTCCACGCGGATAGGAAAAAGGAAGGCAAAAGACGTGTCGCCGCAAAGTTTTGACGGAACTCGGCCAGACAGACTGACCTCCGACTTGGACAGCGCACCAGCAGCTGGCATCCGCCGCCAAGCGACCCGACATGATGTCTTTTTCTTTTTCTTCTTCAGCCAATTAAGTTTGGTGATCCAGTTATGGATAACATGATGACGTCAACAAGTCTGGATCGATGGAGGGTCATGCGCGCCGTTGCAAGCCCCGCGTTTTCCGCGAGCAAAATAAAAAAGGCACGTCTTACCCGGACTTACGCGATCTCATTTGTGGATCTGCTTGATGAGCATTACTGATTCTACGACCCTATTCTTTTTCAGTTGAACAACATTATTGCAGACTGCGCACGAATTACCGCTGAACATCTCCGGACCTGTGAGGGCGATTTAAAAGTAAAGACGTAAGTGGAAAAAATATATGTTGCTGTTATTTTTTCTAAGGGTGTGTAAACGTTTTGCTTTCAATTCCAAGGAGCCGATAATAGCACTGCAATCCATTAGGGCTGACTTAGTGTTTACCAAACGTTTCATGGCAGCGATAGAAACCAGCATATACGCACGAAACAGAGTTCTAGACAACGCGAGTACTGTATATCGAAGTGTTACCTGAGAGCACAACCCTGTTGATACTTATAAGGAAACTACGCGTGTTTTCAGATATTTGGTATCGGTCAATGTGAAATATTTTAGATAAGACGACAAAACTCTGAATCCAAAATAAGAAAAAGTAACGTAGCAACAATAGCACAGACAGCACTGACAAAATAGAAACAGGGACGAACAAAACAACGTGTCGATTTGTCGGTCCTTGTGTTTATTATTTCAGTGTTATCTCATTGCAACCAACGCGCCCACCGTCCACATTGTACTGGGCCACTCGCAAGTACAGTGGAAGCGGCATCACCCGGCGGAGAAGACGGGAAGGAAAGATTTGGGGTGCCCATTCAATTGTGCAGCAAAAGCTTTCGCAGCCTGGCGGTGAAAATATGAAACAGAGGAACGGGGAGAGGAAAGAGGATAAAATGCACACGGTTGGAGTCTTGAGTACTGCAAACAACTGTACTTCGCAAATTTAAAAACAAATTTATTCGCGAATTGTGCGAGGTGTACGTTTAAGCTTCACATCGGAAGCAGTGGATTCTACCCTACCGAAAAACCCAGCATAGCGTTTCACTATCTGGATTATGCAAATAAAAATCTAACGGAATTGTTTCTGGAAACTTGAAAGCCAGATTGCAGGCAAGGGGATAATTTCGGAAAACCTGAAATCCAGATAGAATCCAGAAAGAATTCAAGTTCCATAATCCAGATAGCAAAAATTTATACTGTTTTTTTTTCTTCTGTAGTGTAGAAGACGACGGGGCCAATCAATTCGCTTCAAAAGCGCAGCATCGTGGAGTTTGTACTTTTCTTTAATTGCACGCAAAAAATCGTGCGCATGTTATTGTCAGCTAAGCTAATCCAGCGCATTGTACCTGTTGTGACATTGATATATTTGTTCTGTAGGTCTGTGTTTATATGCCTTCTGGTTTTTGACTGCGCCCTTTTCTATTGTGAAACCATGCAGGGTATACATAGTGTTTCCCCGAATAAAAGAAATCGTAGCTAACGAGCTTTGAAAGATAAAAACACGGAAGTTGTGGCGTTACATAGACGGACTCGTAGATATATTTTTGTTTTAGTTTTATTACGGGTGGCGCTGTGATCACCTGTTAACTTATAACGTGGCGTCACTGACGGAGAAAGCGTATTCATGCTTCTCGTAAGTAAATCGCAGGATTAGACGACAATTAAACGACAGTTCAGAAACAGGCATGGATGAGACCTGGCAGATGTTAAAAGCGTATGCGATGTCAGAAGAGACTATAGTCGATGACAGGCCTCCCGTTCTTGGCCTGTCATATGGCAATGACAGGTCAAGAACGAAGTGGAAGCTCCTCTCATCTCTTTCCACTTTAGGAGAGCGAACTCTGGAGAGGATGTCGCCTCCCCTCCAGCGTTCGCTCTCCCAAAGTGGAAAGAGTTGAGAGGAGCGTCCACTTCATTCTTGACCTGTCACCGACTATAGTTGAGTCGGTAATACGCATAGATCTGGTAGGCCTAGCGTGACTGAAGTGGCTGCTTACGCCGGACTAACAGCGTTTCAACGCATTCCTCAGAAGGCAACTCGTCGTATGACGTGTGAAATAAGTATTGACATCGTCCATACTCAACTTTTAACGGCCGTTAGACTTACGCCGACGATTTACTTTTGTGATATTACAGTACATTGCACTTTCAGCTTCGAGGGCGCATGTTAAAACAAGCAATACTATTAAAAACTTGATCGTTCGGTTTACATGATGCTTGAACTTCCATGTCTCTATCTGTCATCGTTTTAAAATATTATTTCCTTAATTCAGGGAATGGCTTTATGCTCACCCTGTGTGGTCATTATCGTCTATTGCTAAGTCTCTGCCCGCGGTATATTTCCCTTCCTTCTTTCTCGTTGCAGGTTTTACGCAAACTTTGGACTGGACGTTATTGCAAGGTGCTTATTTGGCATAAAACTGAAGCCGCATTCAGACGTCACCAATAAGTTTGTCATCGAAGCCAAGCGCGCATTTTCCCGAAACTTGACGCTTCCTCTTGTCGCCATATGTAAGTTCCCACGTAAAACAATTTTTCGACGGTATTTAGAAAGGTGCAGCTTCTCCGAATAATCGGGATTTTTTGCGTTTGCAGACCTCTTCCCGGGTTTGATACAGTGGTTTAACATTAAGCTGCTCAACTTCGACATAATTCGCTGTTTTAAGGACCTCGCCGGCAACGCTATACGTGAGCGAGACAAGGGAGGTCATGTAAGTAACACTGACAGCTCTGTAAGCTACTTTCTACTATACAGGGTGTTTTTTTTAATACAGAAAATATTCAAAACAATAAAGACACTGGCAATAAATACAAAACAAAAAAGATATTTCTGCCGAATCACGATATCGATTGCAGCGGACGTCAGAGCAGGAGTCTTACACAGAAACATTTAGTGACTTGATTAACTAAGATTCGCTAACTAACTTTTTAACTATACTTGTTAGCTGGGACACTTTAATGGAAGATCTGTAGCCTGTAGTCAGTATAGGTCAAATAGGTTGTTAGATTTCGTTTCAGTCTGGCAACTGTGGGAACCAAGTGGGGTATGGCCATCACGCGGCTCCACGGCATTGTTCCTGCGTGACGCTGTTTTGCAGAACCAACGATATATATATTTATTCGTGAACCCAGAAAATGTTCATTGATTAAACTTTTGTGTACTAAATCGGATTTTCGGGCAGTTAGATCACGATCACAATTGATGAAAAGCAAAGTAAAGCCGACATTGAATGTTTACACAGTGTGAAGTTGTCAGTAAGTGTAATCGTAAATACAACGTTTATTAGAAAGCGTGTTGTGTTTAGGAGTCATGATGTCTAGATAAAACTGATTTTCATGTCACGTGAGAAAACTTTGTATAGTGCCAGTTTGCCTATCCTTATTACATAGATCTGGAGCGTTTAATCGGTTTGCTACATCTATTTCTCAATAGTGATAGTGAACACGCTTACAAATATCCTCCTAGTATTATCCCACTAGCACTAATAGAAAAATGACAATTTGACTAAGTTTATGGCATAGCTTCACAGCCGTCGAAGGGAAGTTTGGCTACCACAGTATAAGTGCTAACTTTGAGTTTTTAATGAGAATCACGCAGCAGTGATTACATGGATGCATGCCGGTATCACTAATAGAGGACTGCACCGAGCTGCTCCAAACCTATGTATGTGCTGCTCTAAAGCTGCTTCAACTTCAAAGTGTAAAGTTTTGTAATACAAAGGTGCTCCGAAACGAGATTTTTTTCCTGCTTTATAAATTGCTTTAAACTCCTAATTCGCTGGACCACTCCTGTTGCAGTAACCTGGAAAGCAGATGACTGTATCGCGCGCAAACACATTCGAAAACACCCAAAGCTCACCGTAATCAAGCATGACTCATATTGCACGCACCCTACGTTCTAGGCTCCCCGTGTTTATCCCAAAAATCCAAACAAGTTTTAAAATATTTTTTTTTCTAAAGCTCGAATTGCTTTGAGCACGAAAAATTGTCGGATTTGGTCTTATTAAGTCTCCTTTCGCAGAAGTCCGAAGACTATCTCAAACTTTTGATGGATGCACGTGAGGAACTCCATGACGCAAAGGAATATCCAAACCGTCGTGAGACTCCAGAACGTTCATGTGAGGTGGTTCATCGAGTGGCTGTTTCTTTTTTTGTTTTGTTTTTCGCGATTGTTCCGTGGCTGTCCGTTATTTGCAGTGCGTAGAGCGTAGGACGATGACAACTTTCTTTTCAGCACTGAGCGAAGTCGAGGTGCTGGCACAGTGCGTCGTCATGTTCCTCAGCGGCCAGGACAGCACGTCGTCGGTTATTGCACACACTGTCTACCTGCTGGCCTTACATCCGGACAAGCAGATGAAACTTCGAGAGGAAGTGGACCGATGCTTTAGCTCACACGTACGTCGTGTCGTTCATGTAACATTCTTTGGCGTCTGCACACGCGGAATGTGAAATTTAACGGATGGAATCAGACCGGTAAACACGGGGAAAGCGGCTGCCTGGAGAGAAAAAAGAAAACGTGCGACTTATACAGGAGAAATAAGAAAATGACGGGTAAGGCGTCTTTGTTCTCAACCATAGTCGCTGACAGGGTGACAATGGCAGTGAGAAGTTTCAGCTGTCCCACCTTCAGTGCGAGCTTCGTCTTCGATAAAACTTCGGCGTCTGGTGAGCCTCTTAGCGCGGGTGTGCTCGCGCAGCCAAAGCACGGCGGAAGGCAAAGCGTGCATGTGCCGGAAACCCAGCACTCGAGAGAGACGCCCTGCCGTTCTGACCGTGTCGGGGGCTATATTGACCAAAAGTGAAACGTGAGCGAGACCGCTAGTTAAATGCTTCTTATATTCACTGACGACGTGAGAATGTCGGAACGCGTTTCTCGAACGGCCGGCTTCCAGGGCGCTTTCGTTGCCTTCCGCCGTGCTCTGGCCTCGCGTGCACGCTTGAGGCTCACGAGTCGCCGAAGCGTTACCGAAGGTAGGGGAGCTCTCGCTGGAGGCGGGACGACTGCAATTCATCCTCGCCGCCCTCTATCTTTCAGCGACTACAACGCTAAACGGCTCCCGGGATCGCCGAGGTTACGGAGAAATATGATTAAAGTGCACGAACTCTGGCAGGTTTCGTTCTACATTTTCTCGAAGGACGTACTCGCTCCCACGGTGGATGAAGAGAGAAGTGTCTGAACAATGCCAGAAAGAAGGTCGAAATTCCATCAGGACTTCGCGCAATCACCCAACGGTTCTATGTCGGATTGGGACATGGGCGCGCAGACGGAATCGCGCGCCTCGCGGCCTCGAAAACGCGTGAGCGAATAAAGACGGTATACCTCGAGCTCCTGTCATGCCGCGCCTCTCACGGCGTTTGTCAGAAACGGGAGCGAATGTTCGACATACTTGTAATGTGCAGAGGCGGCGCCGATCAGACGCCTGTCTATGCTTCAACCCTGCTTGCTCCTTAAACGAGCGTGACAAATGCAATTTACTCGTTCGTTTATTTCCTTTCTCCCAACTTATCAGCCCGCTCAGGGGCGAACAGAACGTGGTAACTGCCTTCTAGATAAAGCACGTGCGCTCGAAACGCGAGCCTCAGTAGGGCAAAGGACAACACTTTCGGCTTCCGTGCTCCCCTTACCCTCCTTAACTACGTATACGAGGGCGTAGAGGAATAAACACGAATGGCGACCCCGCGAGGTTACTTCGGTTCGCAGAGCTTGATTGAATAGAACGTGCTCTCCCTCCTCCAGAGGCACGCCGCAGCAGCAGAAGGTAGAAGACGTCGGTGCTCCCGGTGACCTTTTTAAGAAACAAGGCGACCACACGTGCCGGCGGTGTTCTTCCGCAACCCGATAGACAGAGAGAGAGCGCTCTGCGCCCTGAAAGGAACGAGTGCCATCGTAAAGTACCATACTCCGATTCGCATCAAGTCAGACCGCATGCCAACGTTACGATCAGACGAAACCACTCAAGCAGCACTAAAAGTGCATCGTCACGGTCGTTTTTGTGCGTTTTCTATCACCGGCTAGACTAATGACGCGCAGAGAAAAAATAAAAATCGTGCAGAAGCATGGCACATTCACCGTGCGTGAATGGTTTAGCCCGTGATAGAGTACAGGTCCGTAGCTCTCAGCAGAGTTCCTGTATGGCTCCCTACGGGAGCCAGAGTTGCGCGTCTGTTTTCCACGTGCCTCCGCGCCACTATTCGCCGAGTTCCGATCACGTGAAAAGCAGGATCAACATGCCGTGCAGCAGTGGCGTAGCCTGAAAATATTTTCAGGGGTGTTTCAAAGTGCTGGTGCAATCACACACACACACAAAAAAATATATATATATATATTATAAAGTAAATTTCCTGACACCTGAACAACCCCCCCCCCCCCCCCCTGGCTAGGCGCCTGCCGTGCAGGAACGACGGCGCTGCGGGGATGAACGCGCAACTCTGGCTCCCGTAGGGAGCTTATAGACCTTTTTCACAAGGTCACCGCCATCTTGAAATATCGTCACTTCCAGTATGGGCGAAAACATTGTTTTGCCATCGCCACGCCAATAGAACACATTTAGGATACATGCGTAACTGTCGCCCATTCTCGTTTTGACTTCCCCCTATTTTTTTTAACAATTTGCAGGGTGAAATGTTTTATTATGTTTTCGTTGCCCATAGCGGATATGCTTTCAATGTGGCTGGGGACGAGAGTAAGCGAAAAGGGTTCATACAGGAACTCTATAGCTCCCAAGTTTGGGCAGCGCCTCTGGCGAGCCAGATCGAATATTTCTCGGCCGCGTTTCGGCTGTGCGTCATTACGCTTTTTCACGTTGCTCGCGGACAGCTAAGCTGTCAGAATTTCATTGGTGGACATTCATTCGTGAACTAAAATATCGAGAACAATTAAGCTGCAAGAAAAACATTCCAATTATTCTGATAGGACACTGAAAGCTGGAGCCGCATTTCAATTTTGTTTACTTAAACTTTTTTTAGTTCTTTCAGACAGCCTGTCCACGCGCGTGGACAGATGCTGACGCACGCTTGTGAACGACCGTATACGTAGCCCGTGCATGATCGAACGCTGCGGCGCCGCTTTAGGCACGATGCGAGCATTACGTGGTCGCGTCGTGCGGACGCGGTCGTGCTGGCTGGTCGTGAGAAACGGGACTATGGGCGATCATGTATGTGTTTTCATCCCATCTTTCTTTTCACCGTCCGATCTCAAGCGCGCTGGAAAGAGCACCCGAGGGAGCGCTGAAAGCACCGCCAATATTCGATCATAGCGTCGCCTATTTACGAGCCATGAAATTTTTGCAAGGCAACGAAACGGAAAAACCAAAGACAGAGAGGGAAGGAAACTACGGAGAAGGCCGAGACAACGCTTTTTGGGCCAGTTGTTCAGTAGTGAATGCTACGCCGTTACGGTTACCTGCGGCGTTCAAAAAGCGGTTATCATTTTTCATTGAGTAACACCTTTCTTGTGGTCTAGTCTATGAGAGTTTGAGCACGTAAACGTATTTAACATCTGTTTCAACATTAAGAAAAAAAAAACAACGAAATAAAACGATTTGATGGAATCAACTAACCATTTAGGAATTAGTATATCCTTTTTTTAAAATCCTGTAATACATTCAAATGGCCTGTGTAAAAATAAAAAGTAGGTTACATTAAAATGACGTTAAAGTGCCAGGCTAGAAGCCGTAAACCGCGATATAAGAAATTGCATATTGGGCCAATTAATATGCGTATACAGCTCCTCCGAATCATATTAATGAAAGTGTGTTTCCTTGTTCTACGTATTGTTTATGGCTCTCGTGACAATCATTATCGTCGACTTCGTAATTATCATGCTGTAAACCATAACCACTAATCTGAGCACCAGCAAAACGACCGCCATCGCATTCGGTACGAATATTTCTGTATTTTTTGCATGCGCTAGAGGCTCATGAGAGTATTTCCGAATGACAAGCATATTTTAGTCGAGCAATGGAATGCGCCTGTCAAAATATCAATAACAAAAAAAAAAACATTTTTTTTAAATTTTTATGTGCAGGTTTTTAATACCGAGATAATGGGCATGTTCCTCCCCATTCCAGTTGTCCGAACCTTTGACATTATTAAGATGGAAATTGGGGCCAGTTGGTTCATGATCGAAGATAGGCACCGAAAAAAAAAAACAAGGACAAGAAGAGACGTAAACACTGGCGCACTCGCAATAAATGTTAGTTGCGAGTGCGCCAGCGTTTACGTCTCTTCTTGTCCTGGTTTTTTCGGCGCCTATCTTCAACTTTGACATTACCATCTTGTGTTTTGAACGGGACACTGCGAGAGTCGCGTATAAACTGATCTAGCTTGCCAGAACGTACACAGGCTTTGTTACCGAGGCGGGCCTAGGGAGAAAGGGAAGTGCGTTAATATAAAACACTAAATAAAACATGAAGTATATAAAGTTTTAAAATACAGACTAAATATTGGCTCACAAAATGTATAATTACGATGCTGTTCACAACGTAATTGAAGTGTATAAATGAATCTACAATCAAGAAGAAAAAAGAAGAAAGAAAAAAACGAAGCTGATGTTTTATTTGATTATTTTTTTCCTTCGAAGGGTGAGGACATCCCTCCAGAAGTTGTCTTGAAGCTGGATTACCTTCACGCGGTTGTGTCGGAAGCTTTGAGACTCTTTCCTCCTGCAACAAGGTATGCTTGCAACATAGGCCGATCTCTGGATGATTTTATCAGATAAACTCGGATGTTAGAAACTATGTCTAACAAAGATAGTTTATTGTGCTATGTGTTTTACGCCATTTGTTCCTAGAAACTGCACGCTCCATGTTTAATGGACACTTGTAAAGGAAAATGCAAGGAGGTTCTGTTGCTGGTAATATTGCGGATCTAGGATTCAAATATAAAACTAAACTAAACAAGAAGTACCATAAGTCTGCCGAGCTCCAAGAAGCACTGGTTAATGCAATGAAAGCGCTTATTGATGCTTTTTTTATGCTGCGTCTTTTTACCAATGTAACCAGGCTAAAATGTACCTATACCACCAGGCTACTGATGCATTTAAGGTTAAAAATAATAGACTAGTTTAGAACTGCATTCTACATGCCGGATTCTCTGCGAAATTGATAAATCAGCAATTTATATAAATTATTTTGATATGATTCATAATTTGTTCCCGAACACTACCTACAGGGTGCGGTAATATATGCTGTGCCAGTGGCATTCAGGCCGAGGCAGCATAAAAGCCGAATCTTGGAGAAAAGCTCACCGGAGAAAAGCTCACCGGAGATAAGTTCACCGGAGAAAAGCTCACCGGCCATTGAGCGTATGCGGAGAAAAGCTGACCAAGTTTTTTTTCTTCTTTTTATATGGAAGCTGTTGGATCATCCGTAACCTATATCAATTTATTAACATTAAAATTCGTCAACTTTGTAAAAAAGAAAATATAATTTTTTGTAATATTTGTTAAGCTTATTGCGGTATATTGCTCCCAAATTAATAATTGCGGGCCAGTGTTTTCCATGGCTTACTCTCTACGCAACGAAGCCTAACTGAAAGCTTTATGCACTTGAAGAACAGGAAAGAGTTCGAAAACTTAATAATGTCTGCCTAAAACCTAAAAATCAAAACTGTAAATTCCGAAAATCCGAAAGTGCATGCGCGACAACGCGGTGCCTGAAATTCTCTTTGAAGCTTTTGTTCACCAAAACAGGATAAAACTGTCAGTAGGCTATCAGGGCTTCTTTCTTCCGCGGGCATGCACGTTTTCTAGCCGTTCGTGCTGGTGTTTCCATTCGTTGCCTTTGTGCGATAGTGCCCTTCTACTGCGAACCACCAGTGACCTTCAGAGCTGCACACTCTCAGCGTTGTTACTCGTGACCTATATAAGAAGTAGCCTTGTGTAATGTAGCGAATAGGGCGAGTTGGTAAACGTTATACATGATGAAAACCGCTCAAACGACGACGCCGGAGTGAAGACAACAAACACGACAGGATGAGGCTGTTCTCGCAACTAAAGTTTTGTTAGTGAAATTAACAGAAAGAAAACAACTTAGCCGACTCTGATTACATCAACAAACACCTACTTATCTATCAGGCGCCACACAATCTTCGGAGCTGAAACGGTTCACACACCGCTATTCATATTAGCTTGCAAAGAACAAACCTCTTTATCTGACAGAGCTACCGAAGGCGCATTGTCAGCTGTCAATTAATTGCTGTCTTTTCTTACCTGTGTGCGATGTTCTTATTTTATACTTGCGGCTTAATTGATATACAGAATGGGTGATTACTAATTTCTGAAGAATTAGTAAATACGCCCAATGAACTTCAAGAATATTACAAAAAAGAGGACATATTTTTAATGAAGTGACGAATGCGAATTGTGTTAAATTTCCACGTTTGACGCAGAATCCGCTAAGTTAAAAAAAAAATCGGTGAGCTTTTCTCCGCATCTGCCGGTTTTGCGGTGAGCTTTTCTCCGGTGAGTTTATCTCCGGTGAGCTTTTCTCCGCCGCCCTATAAAAGCCATGTGGGCAGCCCTGGGTACGTCAAGCTACTAAGAGAACAAGAGGTTTGAATGAACTGCCACATCTCCTATTGCCGGAAGGTAGGAGTCGGTGTCATAGCTAGCATGCTGGAGTCATCCCATGCGGCATTTTACTCACTAGCACTGAACTGGGACAGCTTATATTTCCGCTGACTGTACCTTTCTGTGCTCTGTCGTAAATCAAGAGTCGTATCGGCATTGTTATTGGCTTCAACTTCATCGGAGCTGCTTTCTAGTTAATGTAGTGCAACAAAATAGGTACTTAATTATGATATAACAAACGGACAAAATTGCTTTAAACGCCAGGCCAAGGAGGTTTTAATAAACATCTGAGAAGTAAGCTTTCCTGCGGGTATACCTGGAGTTTCATATAATTATATTTGGCATCAAAGGTATGTCTGGTACAGAGGCGGATCCAAGGGGGGGGCGCGAAGGGGCGGCCGCCCCCTCCCCCAAACAAAGTCGACCCCTCCCCCCTTCTCGGAGAGCAATTTGACACGGGTAGACCCCCGGTGCACAAGAAAGAATGGGAGAATAGTACCCTTAAAAATTTTCCGCCCCCCCCCCCTCCCGAAAAGCGGAGTTCTGGATCCGCCCCTGGTCTGGTAGCCGAGAATTTGTAAAAAATATTGCCAGCTACCTTTGTTCAAGTCCTATGATGCATGGAATGCAATATTTAAGTATAGATCGTTTAAACTTGTTTAGCGGAAATTATGCGGTCAATTTGGGGAGTGAAGACAAACATATTGTTTATTTAATTTAACGCTAAACTTTGTGGGGAAATTGACGGCGCGTGACACCACCACTTTACACCGTGGCGTCAATTCCTACGCCAAACTGAACTGGAAATTGACGTCACGTGATCTGACGTCAGGTAACACGTGATCGTCACGTCTTATGTCACGTGCGCGTCCGGTCACGCTGAGTGATACCTGTGAGCAATGCCTGAAACTAGGGGCTAACAAAAAAAGAACATTCCAAGCTTTAATGATGTTGCACTGATGCGGATGTCGAAGTGGTGGTCAGAATGCTTAGATCACTTTGAAGCGAAGCTCTCCTTAATATTTCTATGCTCTTAACATAACACTTGAGATTTCGGGCTGACTGATTGTGCTTGGCAAAAGGATTGACAGGTCAACAACGGAAGACTACACCCTCGGTGACACAGGCATCAGTCTTCCCAAGGGCTGCACAATCACCGTGCCCGTTTATGCGATGCATCGGGATCCTTTGAATTTCATTGACCCGGACTCTTTCATCCCAGAAAGGTACGGCAATGTCATTTTATTAAACGAGGTGATACTGCTTTGTGGGAAAAAAAGTGACAAATCTTTCGGAATCAGGAGTCAAAGTGAAATGCCATATATATCAAACAATTGCAAGTGTTCATTCCGCAGTCTTACCTTTTATAAGATAAATACGTGCCGACATTTGTGTCATAAATGAACATGGCGTTTTATTTAGAGTAACAACTTTGTTTGCCATTTGGGTCGAAGGCCAAAGAAAGGGAACGTGAATGCATTGACTTAAGACACAAATATTTGTTTTAAGTATGAATTCTTGCTCTATATATAATTTATTTGTGTATAATATTTAATTTTTTTATATGTTTTGTACAACTCTTTCCCCAACTCCTGCTACCCAACGAAGCTGCAGTGATTGAAAATAAAAATAGATACACAAATAAATGCTCTAGGTCTCATAACCGCCTTGATATTTATTTATAAAACATATTAAAATCTATAACTATATTTAGTTTATGTCGAGAAATATTAAAGTAAGGAAGAAATAAAAGTCCTACGGGTTGTTTAGTTTTTTTGGGGGATTCTACCCTTGCCTTTTACTCGTTCACCCGTGTTAAAAATAAATAATTAGGTGGAGCTTTTTGAGGTTGCTGATTTCTTCTTCACTTGCCTCGAAGTTAAGAACAAACTTTATCTAAAAAGTGCGGTATGAAATCGCCCAAAAAATTTGACAGACAAAAACAAAAAAGGAGCTAATGTATACACACGGGTACTAAAGCAAAGAACGCCCCTTTTGTCATTAAGACTAAGTGCGAGTGCAAAAAGCAATATTAATTTCTTTTCATCGACCAATATTGCCGCATTGCAATTCCCTAGCTGGTTTTGTATTAGAGGAAGCTTTTGTATCGGTATAAGCACTACTAAAGAATAAAATTTAAGTAGGCCAAGGGGTACATTTGTTATCACGTTGACTCTATTTCATAATTGTAGTTCTTCATATTTCCGTCAGTGGTGGTTAACACCAACACATTTTGCATTAAAAAAAAAACGGATGTTGCACATCACATAAGAATATCATATGTGATTTCCGTACAGCAATACTGTTAGGTCCTTCAAAATGAAATGGCCAGAGATTGATAATCTTTAATTAAAACAAGCAGTCTGTTTTAAATGGAAAAGTGATACTTAAGAGTATAGTACACTGAAGCACCATTGAATAATGTCCTTAAGTTCACTCCATTGCTATATACAAATATAGTCGAATAAAGAAAAATAGTGGACAGTCATAGTTCATTTTGTAGAGAATATCTGGAAGTATTCAGTTTTTTTTTTTATAAATGATGTACATATTTTTTTACAGTGCAAGGAACTGTGTATACTTTAAGCTTTCCAGAATACCTGACGGCAAAAATGTGTAACTATAACTTTACTCCAGAGAAATGTTTTCCTGTACCCAAAAGGCCACAATGATAAGCAAAAGAGAACAACGAACATACTGATTTTTTCGTCACCCTTTGTACTAGCGAGTCCTTGTAGCGTCTTTGGAAACGTTTTCTTGGTTAGACTCGTGAAAAGATGTTTGCAATTTAAATAAACGTTTGCTAGTGCAGCTGTAGTATTTTAACAAGAAAACAATTTGAACGATATATTAGCGTTTTACAGATAATTTACGTAATCTGGTTATACTGCGGATGATCTGATCACAGGTGTCTCATCTAACGTATATATCGCAAGATGCGAAAAGTGCCGACATGCCGCCTTGTCATCTGATAAAAGACGTGAAGGCTCACGTGCGATATAATGAGCCTCGCACTCTTGTGATTAAAACAGTTGAAATTTGAATCTGGACGTGGTCGGACGCTCCTACAAATTAAAACAACAGCTTCCGCCGTCCATGGCTCGACAATCCCAAACCCTTGTGACCCTGCTACTCCATGAACTGATTTCCACCGTGCGTGCCACGCCTGTGTCCAATCAATTTCATCCTCGGTACAGATCGCAACCATGTCCTCCTAGACCGTATTTCCGGAATTGTTTTGCTCACTCATGACGGATCTCTTATATAGTGCGCAGTACTCGCACCAATCATATGAACTACTTCAGAATGCAAGCTTACTAATGATCTTGACTCTTGGGTGGCGACACGCCGCCTTGTCATCTGATAGGAGACGAAGAGGCTCATGTGCGATATAGACAATTGCAAGCATGGCGCTTCACTGGTGCTCATGGTGGAAGAAACACACTTAGGTCATGATTCTGGCCGCTTTTCTCGCGGGGAGCGAGCGACCAGATCGTGTTTGGAGCTAGCCTCGATCTAGGAGTAGTTAGCTCCGCGCCGCCGCGGAGTGCGCTGAGGTGTGAGGTCCCTCCTAGGCGGCCGTGGTGTCGGCAACGTAGAGTGCTCGCCCTTTTCGCGGTGTGGTGGTGTGGTGGGGGTGTGCGGCCAGTGGCTGGCCCCGTGCTTTGCTTTGGTGCTGTGTCAATCACAGGTGCCACCATCGTGCACGAAGGTGGGCCTTAGCCCGAAGAAGAAGAAGAAGAAGAAGGAAGAGAACACAGATTTACGGACTCTGGCGACTTGGTGGCGGCGTGGCGGCGGTGAGGTACAACAAGAAGCGGTGAGCGAGGGAATGCGGGACCACCACTGGGAGCAACAACCGGAGCGGTCGGCTTCGGAGCGACCCGATACTTGGGCGCCATCTATCCCCGCGCGAGTGAAGTACGCTCGGTGCGCCGAACATAATGTAGTCGCTGCGTCGGACAGAGAGTCATCACCTAGATGTGTTTCTTCTGCTGTGGGTACAACAAGAAGCGGTAAGCGAGAGAATACGGGACCACCTTTGGGAGAAACAACCGGAGCGGTCTGCTTGGGAGGGACCCAATTCTTGGGCGCCACCTATCCTCGTGCGAGTGAAGCGCTCGGTGCACCGAACATAGTGTGGTCACCGCGTCGGACAAAGAGTTATCACCTAAATGTTTTCCCGCCGTGCTGGTGCCCCATGCGTGCAAGCATATGCAGCTTGCGCGTGAACGTAGCATTGGCGAGCTTGTAAATGCACGCACTTGCCAGCACGACCAGGGACATGGAGGGGGCCAGATGCCTTGCCCCGCGTAAGGCATCTGGCCCCCTATGTCCCTGGTCGGCGCTTTCGTGAATGAAACAGTTGGAATTCGAATCTGGAGCTGGTCGGACGTTCCTTTAGGAGGTTTTCCCTTGACGTATAAGTAACTTATAAGCTATTGTGCACTACCAATTTGAGGTGTGATGTGAATCTTCGGAGTACTCGCCCTCTGCACATACCAGAGTGCTCATAACAACAAAATGGTGGACGAAATGACGTGGGTGAAAAAGCCCTATAGTGAGACGAGAAGCTCCGCCTTGAGCACGAACTTTCTGTCCTTGCTAACACAAGTGTGAACGCGCAGGCACGCGCAACCAAAGGACTGCGGAAGCCAGACGAGCTCGCGCTGAGAGGCGTTTTGCTGTCAGCTTAAAGGCCAACTCCGCTCAATTCGAAAAATTTTAGGCTTACATGTGATTCCATTTCCCGAAGCCCTACTAAACAGCCCTACGTCTTTAGATTCGCGAAATGTGGAATATTATTTTGTAATCTTAGTCTAAACAACAGCAGATACTGAAACCGAAACTTCGGTTGCGACAGGCAACATTGATCTCGTGTCGTCAGAGTCATGTCCACGTCACGTCGAATCACGTGATCCGAAAGGTCACGTGATCCTTCATGCGACGGCGGGCGAACGTAGAGCCAAGCGCAAGTGTCGTCTGCTGCGCAATTTTCGCCAGTGTAGTTTGCTACAACAGTGGTTCTCAACCGTCGATGTTTCGCGGACCCCTTGTGTATCGGTAGAGATGATGGAGGACCCTGTTTGTGGTGAGGGGAGGGGCAAGGTATAGGCCAAATATAATAACGATTTAATAAATGGATATAACTAAGGGATGGTGTAAAGTAGACCTCTGTTATTCACATGCACACGAAAAAACTTACCCGAAAACTAAAACATTTCTTCTCGACCTGAAAAAAGACGACTTTTACTGCCGTGTTGACTGATGAGGCAAGGTTTCGCAGACCGCTAGAACGTAAACGCGGACAACAAAGGGTCCGCGGAACCCCATTTGAGAACAACTGTGCTACAACATCCAACGACGTCTGCACTGCTGCGGCCCCAGCTTGCGCTTCGGGTTGGAATTTTGATGGAGGTGCCCGCAATTTGACGCGGGCTTATTGCCACGAAGGCGCCGTGTATCCCAGATCTCGATTACACGTCACAAGATACCCAGGTGGTCCAAATTAATTATCAGGCCTCAGCTTGGGCGTGCGAAATACCCTTCGTAGGTCTGGCACATAAAGCTCCAACTTCACATTTATTTTACCGAAAATAGCTGAGTCTTCGCGCCTGGTTTCTACAGGCGCGAGACATATATGCTCGTACACTGGGAAACGCCCGGCACGTAGTGCGACCGACGCGGTGGTTGTTTGACCGTGCATGTGTCGTCTGCTTTAGTAGCCTGAATTGTGTACCTTTATGAAGCTGTACGGCAGACTACACGCTTATTGTTAATAGCAAAATAGTCAGCAAAAATAATGAATGCCGTGATAAGTATGCTCCAGCGCACATTAATTTGGTTTCACAGTAGAACTGATCTTTTCACGCACGTTTCACTATTTAGCTAGTAACAGCAAATTAGTTAGTGTCATGAGCACGAGCAATCGGAACAGATCATTGTTCTGCGATTTGGCGACAACAGGCTTCCCGGAGTTCCACCGGCACGGGATGTCCGTTTATACATTCAAAGGCGCACCGTCGTGTGGAAACTTGCGAAAGACAACTCCCGGGCTGGTCAACTGGTAGTTCGAGCAGGCAGCTACACAACATCGTGAGCCTATGTATATTTCGCCAGGCATCGCAGCTAGGCATCGGAGATGCGGCCCGCGCCCATACAGTAAACAAAACGTCGTTCTCAAACTACATCAGCGGCGGGACGAAACAGACTGCTCCCAGCTCCCAGCTCTCGGCTCCGGGAGGCGCGCAGGGCAGCGCAAACTAGCGCATCCAGGTATACGGTGATCCCGTGGACACCGTTAGGCCAACACCGGGAGGACAAACTCATGTCGTCATCGTTTGATTTCTCTCCGAGAAGCTAAAACAAACAAAACGTGAGAATGACGTAGACATGCCTCTGACGTAGTGGCTCAACGTTGGCTGCTCCAACTCCGTGGTATTGACTGCGCTGTTGATTGCGCCTCACGTCGCACGCTAGAGTTAGCAGATTTCGGTGACTTGGCTCATTTGAAAGTTTGCTGGCCAGTTTATTAAATATATAGACGGAATTAGATCGTAATATTTGACATCTGGTCTTCCTAGATGATACTGAAGAGGGCTGCATAGTTTTCTCAGTATCCAAAATGAAGCGGAGTTGCCCTTTAAGGGTGAGCGCGAGTATGAACGAGGTACTAGTACGAATACATGAAAGGATAAAACATCGAGAACGGCGACGGAAACAAAACTTCTTTCATTTAACAAAAACATAAAATGACACAAAATATAATACCCCCCCCCCCCCAGGTTTCAACCTTCTCGAAGGGGAAAGGAGAAACTTGGTGAAGGAAAGGAAAATTTACTCTACATATTAAAGTTGTCTGTGTGTGTCTGTGTTCGTCCTTCATGTGTTTTATTCTTTCTGTGTATTCTGTAGTTTTCAACGCGCTCTGCTACGTGTACTTAGGTTCTTAGTCTTATAAAATCCTTTAATTCTGTCTTTGAGAGCTCTGTATCAGGAGCAAACGGTGTTCGGCAGACGCAGCGTTCGACTGACTCGCGCGTCAGTCCCGAGGCTCTTCTTGTCGTCAACGTCGGCATGTTCATGGCGAAAACATACGGGAGGGAGCCAAGTGCCATCTGAGATGCAACATTTATCCCTCCTTAAGATGGATAGCGGTGAACTGGTTTCTCGTGCCGGGTAGACCGCCGAAGAACTGGAATGAACGTCTTGTATTCCGCTACGTCAGATTGCTCTGGCGGGTCACCAATAGCCTTTTGATCAGGTGGTTCTGGAGTCGTGCTCCCCGGTTATGTATGAGCCGTGCTTGCCGTGCTTTCTCGTGGACGGATTTGATCCACGTGCAGCCTAGTTCTCCTAATGACGTTTCGACGGTGACCATGCAAAAACCACTCGCCTCTATTACTGTTCATGAGAGCCACCTTTTTCCTTCACCGAAATTGCGAGACCAAACAGAGTAGCCCTGGCCCATCTTGTTTGTACGCAGGTGGGACGATTGCTAGCCAGGCGTTCGATCTCACTGTCAAGTCCAGGCGACCACATGGTGGACGTGCTACCGACTTAATCGCAGAGGTCCCTTGGTGTGTCGCGTGAAGAAGTTGCGGAATTTGGTCTCACCCAGCGTCAGAAATGACGAGTTTGTGACCCCAGTACATGAGACCTTGAACCACGGTCATCTCGAGCCTCTTTGAAGAATACGCTTGCATACGTGGATCAGATGTTTTTTTGTTTTTTTTCCTTGATCAACTTTGGAGCACGTAGGACTTCATCCTCTGCACTCCGTTGACGAAGCATTTGTGACGAAAGATCAGTGTCGTCCAACTGTTTAAGCGAATGTACATGCTCTGGCAGCTTATCGGTCGCTTCCTCGGAAGTTTCTACTGAAAATCGACTGAGCGCGTCAGCGTTCTACTTTATGACCCGGGCTTGTGCTCGATCGTTTATTTTTTTATTTATTTCATACTATCAGTCCTATGTGGGACTATATGTAGTGTGTGGGTTAATAAATAATACATAAAAACAACTATACAATACATCACCACTCAGCTATTACAACGATACCACAAAGTACAAATATTTAGCAACCGTGACACAAGAAAAACAATGCTAGAAATACAGTGAGTCATCAATGTACATATCAATTCGATCGCAAAACGAGGATAGGGAATGACAGGAAACCACCGCCTCCGGGAGTAGATTCCAATCGCTGATAGTCAATGGAAAAAATGAATACATAAAGCAGTCCTTCAGGCACCGGTACTGTTGTAAAGTATGACTGTGCTTATTTCTAGAGATCCTCGACTTATGCGGTATCAAATAACTATCTTTGTCAAGCCAAAAGCAGATTATTCCATATCATAAACAAGAATTTCAGTCTTTTATTTTTTCGTCTATATTTTAGTAAGGAGATTTGCTTTGGAATACAGCTCAGTGGGGAGTCCAGCCTGCGAAACCTGGAAAAAATAAAACGCAGAGCCAGCCGCTGCACCCCTCCAGTTTTAGCACGTCACACTTTGCGTGAGGGTCCCAAACTTCCCCCGCGTACTCTAATAGTGGTCGCACTAGCGACTTATACGCTGTTAGTTTGGTGTCACTCGAGCTTTCCTTCAAGGTTCGTCTTAGAAACCACAGTTTTGAGTTAGCTTTTTAATGATATTGTTGATGTGAGCCCCCAACGAAGGTCATGAGATATTGTAACACCTAGGTATTTGTATTCTAAAACACGGGTCAGTGGTTCATTGTCTATACTATGCTGAAAATTTAAGGCCTTTATTTTGTAGTAATATTCATAAACACAGTCTTTGAATTATTGGGATATTTGCCACTCCTTGCACCAGTCACCAATCTGAGCTAGAGATCTGTTGAGATTGAGTTGGTCCAAATCAGTTTTACTTCGGAAAAAGGATGCAATCGTCAGCGAACAATCTGGCGTGTACAGTTAAATTGGAAACCAAGTCATTAATAAACATCAAAAAGAACAAGGACCCAAGCACGGACCCTAGCACGGACCCTGAGGACCCCGATCTAACTTCGCACATATTTGACCTCCTACCTTTGATGTCTCACGAATTGCGTTCTCCCACTTAAAAACGATTTAATCCATGTAGTAATCTTAGGGTTCTTAAGTAGTAGTCTCCCAGCGGTAAAGACCAGCGCTGGATTTGAGCCACGGCCGTCAATGCTTTTGTGCGGTGCTCACAAAACAGTTGAACTAGGGGCTCGTTATATGTCACCAAAATAAACGATCGCCCAAGCAAATAGTCGCGAAACTTCGGCACTCCGAACACGAACGCCAATGCTTCTACTCGAGTTGTCTTGGCCTTCGACAGCCTGCGGGATCGGAATCCAATTGGTTTGCCGCGGCTTACAACGCGATGCAAGAGCACTGCGCCTATCCGGTACGGCGATGCGTCGCACTTCAGGCGTAGCGGCTTGGTGGGATCGAAGTGCGCGGGCATTTTGCTTGTCGTAGGGCTTGCTTGGAATTTTTGGAGCGACTCCTGTTGCTCCGGATCCCAGGTGCAGCGATGATACTTAACTAGAATATTGTAGAGTGGAGCGGGCAGAGTAGCCATGTTCGGAAGAAACTTGCTATGTTATAAGACAGATGCATGAACGTAGTTCACTTATGCTCTTGGGACATAGAGCTTTCATCACTGCATACAGACTCTTCTCCAGAGGCTGCAGTCCGTTGTGGCTGATCTTGTGTCCCAGGTATCCGACTTCCGGCGCCCAGAAGGTGTATTTATCCTCCCTTATGTCACATTCAATTGGGGCGCACCACACCGCACCGCGCTGCACCGACGGACGCGTCGCGTTCAGATGGTCGTGTCGGTGCGGCTGCACTACGTTCATTTGGGACTTCGTGCGGCGCGCGACACCGGCGCGTTGCTGCACCAGCTGCACCGTCGAAAGGAGACCTTGCAGCTTCGCGCACTGCGGGCCGGTGCGGCCTTGAGTTAACGCTCTCCGCCTCCTTCGTCCCCTTCTTTCCCTCGCTTCGTCTTCCTCGTCTCGGTAAACGTGGCGGCTCGGAAGACTTTCGCTAGATGGCGCGCGCCGCCGCCATATTCGCGGCAGATTTTGTTCAATGGTCCACCCGTTTATGTTTTGCCCTTGAAGTGACCGCGCCAAGCGCGTTGCACGGCGGAATGCTTCGTGTTCACTTGGCAGTGCGTCATGAGCTGCACCCGCGCTGTGGCGCGGCCTTGGTGGCAGCATTTTCTCGGTGCTGCGTGCGCCCCAATTGAATGTGACATTAATTTGACGCCGTTCTCCCGTGAACACTGTAAAACCGCCTTAAGTCTTCTTCCACCGTCTACCTTCTCTAACCAGCACGTCTTTTGTAGTAGGCTTGAGTAAGCTTGAACGCTTGGTATGCTCTTCAGCATAATCTGTATGATACGCTGAAAAATGGCCGGTGCGGAATCAAGATAATTAATATTTCTTCAATAAGAATTTTAAAAACCACCAGTGTCCACTGGTTCTGCAATTATTCTTGTTGCCGCGATGTTTAACGTCGTATTTTTTTGTTTGGCGACACGATACAGGTTCAGTGAAGACAACGCTGGGTCCATTCTTCCATACACCTATTTACCATTTGGTGCTGGCCCCAAAGGATGTCTAGGCACGCACTTGGCGCTTCTGGCAGTAAAACTCTGCTTACTCTACTCTCTTCGAGTTGTTGAGTTTGTCCGGACATCGAAAACAAAGGTAGGTCTGCCTTGTTGCAATTTCTTGTGAGGTCAACATGCTTTTTACGAAAAGGGCTCAGAAAGCATTCTCAGTAGGGATGAATTCTTAAACCCGACATGTTCTTCACAATAAAAAAAAAAAAAAACTATGATGCACGTGCGCTATTCGTCGTTCATTCATTTCAGGCGACGAAAAAGATTATGAAATTCTTTCCAAACAAAGATGCGAAGCTCGGAGTCATTTTCGCTTAACATGATAGTTTTTGGCGTGCTAATTGGCAAAGCGGCACGTAAGGGCCTCCTAGCCTTGCACATAGGTACAGCATGCGTTTTGTTCTTCTTTAGTGTTGCCAGTTAAAAAAAAAAAACATTTTGATACCCTTTCGTGTTTTATGTATTGTTGTGTACGAAATGCCTATAATTAATTTAGAAGTTGAGTGTCGGACTAGAGCTAATTACTTTAACTTATAGGCCGCGAATGAGAAACAAAGTTGAATTTTTCATCTCTTCGATAAGTAAAAAATTTCAATCGCCTTATGTACTCTTATTGTTGTTCAAACATGGTAATGCAATCAATTAGGGTAGAGAGCAAGAGTTCCGCACTCATAAATGCATGACGACAAATATAGACTAAACTGGGCTGCTTCCTATAGAATGTTTAGTCGTGATATCAGCGGCCACCTGCCCACGTTCGGCCTGGGTCCCACTCCAGTCGCACACAATTAAATCAATCAAGGAAATAGCAACCATGTATTAAATAATTAATTAGGGATTTTATTTTACTCTGTAGATATATTTAAACAACTCCGATACACAATAAAAAATATATTCGTAGCAAATATTGCGTTTCTAGCGTTTTTAACCCCTAAAGATGCGTTCCATACCCTGACTTCAAGATATCTTTGCGGAAGACGTGCATTTTATGTTAGGGTGTGTTCAGATGAGGACAGTCATAGGAGTGTCATGTTTCATAATTAAAAGTTTCTATGAGCTATCAAAACATACACACACAACAAAACAGACCTTACTTTTGCAAGATATTTTGTTGTTTTTTGTAAAAAAATATCGCGTGTGAGGGGTGTTGAAAAGAAAAATTTCCCAGTAGCGCATTCATGCAACTTTGAGGGCCACAGGAATAAAGAAGACAACTTTATTCACCATTAATATTTTGATAAATTACGCACGCAAACTGGTCTACTTGAATGAGAAATATTTAGTGTGTTTGATTTATTGTACATGACACACTCCTGACTGTCGTTATCTGAGCGCACCCATAGTGTACTCTTTTGAGATTTTTGTTTTGTAAATGGCGGCTCCTTTTCATTCTGCCTGAAGACGACAAAGTCACTGCCCTCCGTATTATTACTAGCGTGTCCATCATGTGCCGAGATACTCTTAATTCGGAAATCTCAGCGGGACGTGTGCATCATATATTGATTCTTGCTGTACAATCTTTGTCCTGCTAATCATGACTAGTCTTTTCTGGTTTCCTGTGTTACCGAGAGAAAAAACAATGTAATATGCATGCTTTCTTGTTGGTATTTTTGTGTGTGAATGATGCGTCAGGGATACTGGTCGTGGTAACATGCATATTTGGTATGCTCGGAAACCAAAACGTTTAAGGTGCTTTAACTGACAAGGAAATTGCCTTTCTACAATCGTTTGAGTGTGGTTGATGGTCTGTGTCCTCCGCGTGCTCGGGTGCACCCGTGCGAGTGTGGCCTCGGCTCGAGCTGATACCGCGGGCTGTTCTTTTTTCTTCTTCAATACATCGAGTTGTGAGTTTGCGCTTGTCTCTTCTCTCTTCCCTCTTCACTGTTCCTTTCTGTTTGTGCGCAATTTTAACCATGTTCAATCATTACCAACTCGCCCAACTAACCACTTTACTACCGTTTAAGGTGCGTTCATGTATATATGTACAGGGTGTCACAAAAACAATTTACAGCATTTTTTTCACCGCCAAATTAAACTAGGCATCGCCGAACGCTCATTCAACGCCTAAAGGTAGCGCTAGAGGTCACAACCAGATGCCGAAGTTTCAGCCCGCTCCGATTACTTAATCAAAAGTTATAAGTGATTTTCTGAAAATTTCAATGGGAAAATGGCGCCCAGTTTTGCCCGTTTTCGGTTTCTGGTGCCATAGAGCCCCATATATTCGAAAACTCCGTCGGCCGCCATTTTCCCATTGAAATTTTCAGAAAATCATTTATAACTTTTGATTAAGGTATCGAATCGGGCTAAAACTTTGGAATCTGCTTGTGACCTCTAGCGCTACCTTTGGGCGGAGAATGAGCGTTCGGCGATGCCTAGTTTATTTTTGCGATAAAAAAGACCCTGTAATTTTTTTTGTGACACCCTGTATATCTGTGGCAGCTGTGCTTGCTGTAAAATCTGCGAGTACATGTTCAGTCAGGCAGAAAGTTTGTTTGTCAGTGCTTGTCCACCAAGCAGGGTCCGTAAAAAGAAATCCCTTCTAGCTAAACTTAAAACTGAACATTAACCGCGGAGCATGTGTGTGAGCATATACAATAATGACTTTGTTTTCATAGTGCCATTTGTTACTTCACAGGTGCCTCTCAAGTTCTACAACGGTTTCGGACTACTCCACTCCGCGCCTTTTTCCGTTGAATTAAGAAAACGAACCACCACACCAACGTCAAGCAACATTCACACTACGACTTGAACACCCATGGTGTAATTAAAGCAAATTGTTGTGTGTATGATTAAACAGCCGGAAGTTAGTCTGCCTCAGTGGGCGTCTGGTGTCTCTGCTGTAGATGAGCAATTTAGCCAGTGCGGTACAACCGCTAGCCTAGGGTCTTTAACGTGCACCACGCAGTAGCGATACACGACCGCACGCCGGTACGATACTCATCCAGATCGAAACGGGCAGGGGCGGGGATCGTGGTATAATTAAAATAATATATTTTTAAACATATTGGTATTACGTAGATCATCAAAGGAGAAAAGTAAACCAAACGTATATGCATTTGTCAGTCTAATGTATATGTAGAAATGAGTGCAGTACAATTATTTTGGCCTAGCTCGTCAAGCTACACCAGTGTCAGAATTTATTGAGCGTGAGGCTTTTCGTCGTTTCGTTCAAATCGCAACTCTCTCCCGTTTTCAACTTTCGTCATATCACTCAGAACTTAAAACGGCATATTTTAAACAGTCTAGATGGTTTCATTACCAACCAAATTTAGCATCTCTCGACGTACGAAGTGCCAGTACTGGAGGGAAATGTCATCTTAGCTATAGCCACACGCTGTCGTTATTAAGTGTTCAATATCTCTGAAATGCTTACACCCAAAGGCTCTGCGGACTTTAATTTCCTCTGCCTCTTACCTTAATTTTATTAACACGTCGCCTGTTTGCGACGGAAAGCATGTTTTGTCATTACCCCGATAACATGGTTTTAAAATTTAGTAGCATGTCTAACGTCACTGTATCCTTTCATAAAAAGAAATACGTATATTTCGTAATTCTATTTTTACAAATTCTTTAGTCTAAGTGCCAGAGGTATTACAACAAATAGGGCTTGTTTGCTAATCGATGCGGTAATTTCTACCGGCGATAATGCGTGATGTTTATGTCACTGACCTTTAGGGAGACGAGCAAAATGTTGGTGTTTGGATAAATATTCGAGAAAGACAAGGACGAGACAAGCTGGACAATAAAAGGCGCAAGTATACGTAAAGTACATTGAAACAACACATATAATAAGGGCCATTTAGAAGTTTCTATATACCTTGTCTCATCCTACGATGGATAAGGGCCCGAAGGCTGGCGGGCGGAGCACCACCTCAGAAAAGCGTGCATCCGCATTGCAAAAGAGTGCGCAAAAGAAATTCCGATACGCCGAGTACGAAGAGCACCAATCTCACGCGTATGGTTCTTTGTTGTGATAACACGCTACTTTATAATGGTGAAGTAAATGCACATGGTATTTCTTTTCCATAAATATTTGTGCCATATTT